>CM068841.1:72500-270000 GCA_028554795.2 Sinohyriopsis cumingii | reverse complement strand
CGGAAACTAAGAAGACGATGAAATGGAGTACACCGGCAGTGGAGACGAAAAGCGATGGCATAGCAGCGGCTACCAAAGTCAACACAGTCCTACTTCCAGAAGAGACCAATTTTAATTTGGATTTAGTGGATTTTCTCTCTTCTTGGTATGAATTGGTTCCAGTACCATCACCTTTGCCACCTTCTCCTCCTTTACCACACGTCGATGATTTTGAACAGAGACACAAGAAGAATTGGAGAAATTTTACAACAGCAGAAAGAAGCAGAACAAGCTTTTCTCCTTCAACAGCAAATGCAAGAAGAAGATACAAGAAGAAGAAAACGACAAGAAGTAAAAACAGCCGCAGAGAAGAAAAAAAAACACGGTCTATGAGAGAAGGAGGACAGTGAAATTCAAACGGTGACGGTACTCAGACATTTTGCAGAGTTAAGGAATCTGAAACAGATGTATTCTTTATTTCGACCCAAGAGAAAAAGACCTTCCCGAGCCAAACAGCCCAACCCTGGTATTACGCCTGAGATATCCACCCTCGTTATTTCTACCAAATCATCGATGTTAGTAGGCTTTGTCCGTGGCAAAGGCTTAAGGCAGTTAAAACTGAGTTTCTTTTTTCTATTATAAAGAAAACCAAAACACCCAACGGACCTTTTCAGAGGCCACTCACCTCTCTCGGAAAGATATCATTCGTTTTGTCAAAATCAATTAGAACTCAAAATCACTACGCAACACTATTAAAAGTTCGTAGACGTCTTCTGTGTCTTTGTTCACTCTCTCTGTTTTATGAATTTCTTCACTTTCACAGGTTGTTCCTCCTCTTCTTCCTCACTTTCTTCTCTTATTCTTTTCTTCTCTGTTTTCTCTTTCTGGACCTGTCTGGGTTCTACTTTTTGGGATGTTACATCTTCCTGTTCTGATCCCCTTTCTTCCTCTTCATCCAGCTGTTTTTAGAGCATTATGAAGACCAGTGTCCATTCTCTTGACAATGATAACAGATATCTTGACTGTTGTCTCTTCTGACAACCGCCTTGCTTTTTTGACACTCTGTAGCTTAATGCCCATTCTTCTTACAGATATAGCAAGTAACTTGACTTAAATCTCGAAAGGAGGGGGAGTAGTTAGTCGGCTTGTCTGAAGAAAACTTTAGTACAACACCTCGAAAAGCTTTGATCAGAAGCACGCTGTCTGTGGGCTCTTCCTTTGTTCTCGTCGGTTTGACAGTGAAATGAATACTGGGAGGGAATACAATGACCCTTTATAAAGGAAGACAATGATTTGACATTGATATAGGGGGCCATAGCGTTTAAAATGTAGTCATTTGATCTTTTGCAGTCAAGATAAAACGATCACATCATTTCGTGGAGAAAGGAGAAGAACGTATGAGACAGAAACGTGATTTATCGTATCGCACAGTAGCTGAAGTCTTGACTCAAATTCATGCCAGATACTTTCAAGGTGACCGGAGTGCGTCCGAATCCAGACCCAGAGAGTCTACACCCAACCAAAGTCCACCATTAACTCCTCAAAAGTACTACCACATTTGAGAGACGGAAAAGCGCTCCTCTAAAAAATTTAGAACTACGGCTAACACGTACACGGTGAAGATTAGAGATTTCACATCTGAAGTACCATTGGAGAAACCAGAGCGGCTCATCACTGAGGTGAGTGATTCTTTGTTAACCACACAGAAGCGATAATGTGAAGCCAAAGAAGGCGATCGCTTGAGACCTTCCATTCATCACGACAGTTTGAAGTCACTCTTTGGATCACGTTTACCAGCCCGGCAGAACTGAAACCTTCCAAAGTCATCGACAAGATTCAACACTTTTAGCAATGCTATCTTTGTGGGACGAACGTATGCCGACAAGATCGACAGAATTGAAAGAGTCTGGGAGAACATTCGACAATCAGACCGAGCTAAACAACGAAGAGAAGCAGGGCTCATGTTACAGCAAACGGTGCTATCCAATGACACACCCTGTGGCATTCATGAAACGCAAAAATTGCAAGACGCCTTAGCTCCACGCTACAACTTGAAAGTGTACCCTCAAGATGTTAGCGGACCTCTGTTGTTTCGAGGCAAAGATTTCAAATATGGAAAATACATTCATGTCTATTATTACGATGAGCGTTTCGATGCCATCACCAGTATCACTGGATTCCTGGGATACGATTATTACTGTCATAAATGTGCTATACCAATCCAGAGCAACACAAGCAATGTGGATCGAAATGTGAGGGGTGTTTGGCCTCTAAACTCTGTCTGAACGAAGGACAAGAACGAGTGCATTGCTCTGCTTGTCAGCGTACGTTTGTCAACCCTACATGTTACCTCAACATCTGAAGACGCAAGGTTCACAGCAGAAACGTTCTTGTCAACTCCTGAGAGTGTGACCTACTTCTTGACAAGGGATACGTACCAATAATGCCAAGGCACACGTATGTTCAAGAACGAAGCGATGTCAAATTTGTCACCAAATCGTGAACTTGGAACACGAGTTCAAAAATACTATTCCAAACATCAATAGAAGATGACCAGAAGAAATGAAATTTCAACTCTTTCCATTGCGAATGCATGCAAGAGACCGGCATTCACATTCCTAATTTCTGCGTGGCTCATCGAGCGTGCAAGAAAAGCATACAAGAGCGTATTTTTAGTCATTGCCGTCACTACATCAAGATTCATGAAAGATGTGAAAAAATCTTTCCGGGACCGAACACTCTTGCCGATTTTGCCCAATGGATGTTAGACCCCATTGATGAGACATGGAGCCAAGAGGACATCGAACATTAGGGAGATTGTCATCACCATGCCACGGTGATGGCTCACAATTTCATGGGGTACGATGAACAATTTCTTTTGAGATACTATACGGATTAAAATACCGAACGTCCAATAGTGACTTTGAACGGAGCCAAAATCATTTCCGTGCAAGTGGGACAAGTGCAGTTTAAAGATTCAATGAGTTACTTGGCCATGCCTATGAGTCGAATGCCTGAAAGGTTTGGAATGACAGAAATGACCAATCTCTGGATGGATATCTTACAAAAGAGCATTCGTGGTTTTGCCTGCGGAGTTGAGAGAACGCGTTTACTTAGAACTGTTCAAAATACAAGTGAAACGCAAAGAACAATTGCATCCGCCACGTCACCGATGTTGAAACCACTGGTACGTGCATGCTATAAGAGGAGCAGCTTGGAGGGTGAACAGAACAATTTTGGAGCAGTCCTCTTTGAAAATAAAGCTTCGTACGAAAAAATAATAAAAATGCAAAGTCAATAACGTCCGTCCGAAGCCTCTAACCGTTCATTTTGTTACTTTATTTCTGTCGCTTGTATTTTCAAATTCGTGTGTTTAGTTTGCCTTTCGGACACTTATTTGGGGTCGTTCACCCTCCCTGCTGATGAGAGTAATTAAATCATTATTATATCAATAATGGAATCTTACACCTCTAAATTAGCTCGAGAGCGACTAGAGGAAATTAAGAAATATCTCCCAGTCCGTGATTCTCTCAGACAAAACTTACAAGCGCGTAAGAAGTCTCAAGCGGAATTTGCTAAAGGTAGAGAAAAGGTATTTAAACCAATTGTCGAACCAAAAAAGAAAATTGTTACAGGAACTGCGGCTGCTCGAAAAAGCTCTTGAGACATTACCTGTTGATATAGTTGGTCTTCTTCAAGCAGCTCAACCACCACCCCAGCAATCTCTTCAACAACAACCTGAAGTTCAACCTCCTCCAAAAGTTACAACTTACATTATGGGCAAATTTACGCCGGAAGGTATTGCTACTACCCTTGAAACAGACAAAATAATTAATATTGCCGTGTTTGGATATCGTGATAGAGATAAGTATGTAAACCCCGAATATGTTAAAACTTTAAAAGCTGCCGATTGGGTCAGGGCTACTAATACTCAAAACGTCAGATCTGAGCAAGATATTCATAGCCTTGACCTCTTTATCAATACGGTATATTAGTATACTGAACGAGTAAAACAAGAAAGGATACTAAAAGAAGAAAAAAGGGAGCAGGAACTTGAGAAAGGAAACGCAGAACGGAAACGAAAAGAAATGAAGCCGAAATTTAAATAAGTTGAACAAGCATGAAACAAAGAGAAGAACAAGCTGATTTGGAATTTGGAGAAATTAGAAGAAGGAGGGAATTACGTTCACCAAGCAAGGAAGAAGCAAAAGAAACAACTGGAAGTGGTTTTGTTACTCGATGAAGTGGGGTTATTACTCCATGCCCCAATGACGTTCATGCAGATGTTGACAGACTAGAAATCCTCATTGGTGGAAGACGAGCCTGTAGTAATTCCCCATAAATCATTAACGAAGTAGCTGATATTTGTCAGAGATTATTTACAGGCGGTATCGTGGATATTAATGTATATTGGTCCCTCATTGATGAAACCATTGATAATTACCATAGCGATTGAGGTACGCAATTATATACAAGGACTAAAATAAATATAATACTCAATGTTGACCTGTAATGGTCAGGGCAATTCATTTGATATTACCAACATGTAAAGTTACCTACGGAGATGGACTCGGTGATGTTGTTCAGGGTCTATTCAAAAAGATAGACCCAAAAGCAATACCGATTGCAAAACGATTATCAATGAAAGATATTGACGTTGTTAGTGATAAAAGTCTAGTTGCTGTTGGTGATGTTGCTAGTAAAGCATTCTCAACAATCAAGGATAGACTAATACGATTAGTACGACAAAAACCGCAGCCAGTAAAATTACCCAGCACTGAAGTGATGCCTGCGAATCTTGGTAAAATAATGAATCAAGCTGCAGAATTAAAAACTAGCAGAGATGACTGGTGAAGCAGAGAAAGAAATCACTGGTTGTTTGATAGAAGGAAATGGAATTTTGCGAAGTGGTCTTCGTGTTAGACGATAACAATTATCATAAAATGTTTATACGGGTATCTATTCCAGCATTTGACATGGATGCGCCAGTTCTCAAAGATGAATCAGTACGTGATTATCAATATTACTTTTATGACGCACGACAGCCAAAACAGCAAGGGCGAATTAAGCGGCAAGTTCAGGATACAAGTGGATATTTCTTACCCGCGGAAGCATATATGAAGTAGAAGGTGCAATTCTAAAAAAAAACAGATAGTACTGAATTTGGAGCTGATATTAGTGTTGGTTTTGGTTAAATAATGGCATTATGGCCTTGTTCGACAGTGCTGCGTATATCGTTGACGGACGAAATATTGAATCAATTCAAAAAGACGTCAACGTTGCCAGGACGATATTGGTTCTAGCAAGATATTCCGATGATTAGTCGAGATCAGCTGGTTAGTCAATGATATTTATGAAGGATACTACTAAGCACCCTAGCAACGTGTACGACTTAATTTTTCTGCGGGCGCCATTAAAGACATCGCTGAGACGAGTGGTATATTTCCACTTCTTGTAGCCATACCATCAGTTACAAAACATATGCATTTAGTGATGATGCAACTGCAGCTGAGATGGCAATAAAGAAAGCAACAGGTCACGGAATAAAGACTTCCACAAACAAGGGAAAGTGTCTAAGACTACCAGGAACTCCCCATTCGTCGTACGGAAAAGGTCTGAGACTTCCCGGAACACTTCGTTAGACGTAACACGTCTCCTTTCTATGTTAAAGTTTGATTTAATTTATGCCGCTTCAAAGTTAAATATCACAAATTTAGAGGTGTTTTATACGTGACCAGTGACCAAAACAACAAAACCGTGTTGAAACCGGTATCATTAATCTCGAGTGAAGTTCTGGTCCAGATACTCATTGGGTTGCAAACGCGATTGATCCACGTGCAATTGTTTATTTCGATTCGTATGGGTTGGAGCCACCGAAATAATTTTTAAAATACGTGAACACTGGAATACATAGTATTCCTGCAATCTGGTATTAACATTATCAACACAGACAATAACCGATTCTTCAATATGTGGCCGTAAAGTAATTTCTGTACTCGACGCTGTGTCAAAGTCGCCAACACTACCTCATAAAGTTGTGCACGTTTATACAAATATACGGTATGACCTCCCGCCGTTGTTTTAAATAGATCTTAAAGTATAATGGTAGATATATACGGAAGATCATCTCGCCTGAGCAAACCTAAAGGCTACTTATCCAAAAACGCAACTCTTGGCGAGGTCAAGGATGAACTCGCTAATCTTTTGATCTCGCAAATGTGGACCTAAATGATGTCGTTGTTTTCCAAGATAAATAAGCACGATTAAAGATGAGTAATATTCCATTGACAGATATTATTCCTGAGGTTCCAGATGCGACAGAAGATAACTTTTTGTGTTTGCTAAAGATGGTAAAATGAAAGCAATAAGAGGAATCGGTCTTAATTCTCATGACAAAGATTGCTGGACGTATCAGAAGAATTGGAGATATTATGTATGCCGATCTCAAAATGAGTACAAATACAATTATTAATAGTAGAAAACCAAAATCAGATGATGATGTGGTAACAAAAAGATATGTAAATAGCAACCTCTATCAGAACTGAGATTAAAGATCGTTTACTAACCACAGGTGATGCAATGACTGATTCTCTCAATTTAGCTAATAGCAAGATTGCTGGTCTTTGAGAACCAGAATCAAGGGATGACGCTGCAGCTACGAAATACGTCGATGATAGCAACATTCCGATGATGAACTCGTTAATGACAATCAATGATGGAAATAACCACATTTAAATCTGAACATACTAATCATGTCAAACGTTTTTAAATTTTCGTAGAAACATAAAAAGAGCGATTAATGAATGTTTTGGATGTCCATTATTCATCGACATAAAGCTCTCTGACATAATTTTATTTTATCGACAGTGTAATATATACGGTCTAATCTGGTCACCACTCAAAAACAAAAACATTAAACATCGTGCTCAGGTTATCGGGTTATACAGGTTCTCAGTATTCGGCGTTACAACAATTACGATCGCCACCACAATACCACGGCGTGATCCAACAAACGAGTTTACAGGATGTGTGTTAGTTATGTTGGATCAAAACAACCAGGGAACATTCCTGGTGGAACCTGAAGAAAAGGTCAACCACGTGTTGCACTATTGGTGCCTTGAATTAGTCGCTAAACTGCCACCTACTTAAAATATAATGAACTCCCCAATCGATGTTCAACATTACATATACATTCAAGTATGTGAGTGGCAAACCAACTGAAAATTATCGTTGACGAGTAAACAGTAAAAGTAAAACAATATCGCAGACGTGTAGTTGTCGTAGATATAATTATGTATTCGGGGTCCGCTGTTATCGCTGGAAACCGGCGTATTGCTATCAACAATAAGAATGACATCACCAGTAATTAAAACGATTTGTGTTTCAGTTGCAACAACAATTATTGGTATTCTTAATATCATCGCAAAAAATTATCTACATGTACAAATACAAAATTACATAAGTAGACAATAAAATTACATGCAGCGATATTAACATTGTTGTTGTTGTTGAGTTTAATTATAGTAGCGTTCGCACAATTGTGCATGTGCCACTTTTTTCTGACTGCACCGCAATCTGCTAGTTGTTCCTGGGGAAGGGGATGGTGCCACCTCCCCCAGGCTTTTATGGATTCAAGCAACCCTGATAGTTTGGCCTCAATCTGTGGGTCCATAAAGGTCCCTACAGTTGAATGGTTATCTGTATTTTTTTTTGTATTTTTTTTTTAAATCTTGTTATATCTGATCTTGAGTTTGTCAATAAACAGATCGTTTTAAATATAATTATTATGATTGTTCTTAATATACACCTTCCGAGACAAGTGTATCTCGATCGTTATAAAATAACCGAAGAACAATTACCAACATTTATAATAACAAAACTTAACATTGACGATTTAGAATAAATATCATCGATCTCATCGATAAATATTTCCCCAAAATCATCGCATCATGGAGAAAAAAAACCACCGGCAGTTATTGTCGAGTATAACAATAATCCATACGGTGGAGGCAGGCATATTTCACCAGGAAATGGTAATGTCACATCAACAATCGCATTCACTCATGTAAGTAATACAACTAATGGCAGCTATCAAGTAGATCATGAAAAATCCCGTCTGCCTCAACAGGGATATATGTTATATACACTCACACCTCAAGCAACAGCTAGATATATGTTATATATATTCACACATCAAGCACCTGCTGGATGTTTCATTGTGTTAGAACCCGTTAATCCGGTTTATCTGCGATGTCATAATCCGCTATCATCACGGATACATTTCAAGCTTACCAACCAGATCGGACACTGACTTGATTTGGTATGTGAGGTTTTGAATACAAATCTGTATGTACATGATTAATTTATTATTTTTACTTTTTTCATATTTATCTTCTATATTTATCTTTCCATGTTGTCCTTTCCATTTGAACGTAGCATCTTTGCCGTCCATATTTACCTATCATAAAGGCCTCAGTTGGGCAAATAATGTGCTTTTTCTACGTTTACCTTTCCATGTTTACTTTCACTTTTACCTTCCACTTTTATTTTTCCCCTTTTACTTGTCTATTTTTATTTTTCCACTTTTAATCTTTTTTTTACTAAATATATGCCACGAGCTCCCACATTCCAATCACCGAGCGATGAAAAAATAATTATAAGCTTACTTGGAAGAGAATCACAACCAAAACATTTCATATTGGTTTAAAAATCTATATAAGATTTAGACAAAATCAAATAAAAATAAAGAGATTCCAGCTGGAGTAACTAAATGTAAAGATCTTACTGCGCAAATTCAAAGGTTGGATGAAGCTATTAATATTACAACAAATCAAATTACGAATAAACACTATTTAAGTCATTAAATCTACACACATATAAAATCTTGAAATAGAATTATCTAATTTTAATGTTAAAAAATTGGATGAAGCCATTAATCGTACAGAAAATAAAATTAAGAATGAAACAGATTTAAGTAATCAAAAATGGGCTACAAAAAGATCTCAAAATAGAATTATCCAAAATTAATGTTAAAAATCAAAATCTTAACGAATTCGTTAATTTTGTATAAAAAAAGTAAAATTAATAATCAAACAGATTTATATAATCCGATCTGTGCAACAAAAACTCTCGAAATAAAATTACCAAATATTAATGCTAAAAAGGAGTTGGCTGAAGCAATTAATTCCGCAGAACAAAGAGAAAAAAATCATACAATAAACAAAATCGTTTTTGACTTCCGTCAAAGATGTCAACGGTGTTCAGTTTCTGGAGGAAATTCTTGATAATCGTCTGCTGAAGAGGAATTAATTCCATTCATTTCTAAAATATATCTTAATATATACATCATACGTCATAGCCTTCCATCCTGGTTTCTTCGTCGGGACTCGAACTTGGAATCTTTAGAACATGTCAATATTAGGACTTCAAAATTTTTATTCATGGATTATTCTTGTATTTTTTGGGATTTGATTCTAGAAACCGTAAGTTCTCATATTGTTTTCTCATTTTTACATTATTTTTCCAGAGAAACAAATTAAATTATTTGTTATATTTTTCAAAAGCTTGTTTTCACTCTTTCTTGTGTTACTGTTGTTACTGTTTATTCGAGCCTCAACACGTAACAATATACTCTGGACGATGCTAAATAATTACTGAGTAATTGGTTTACCGTTCCGTCAGTCGTTGCCCATTTTGCGCAGAAGGAAAATTCAAAGAAACCAACACTTTTGGAATGCATTGAACACGTCAAACGCAGTTGAATCAAATAAAGGCACGGCGGATTATGGAATACCAGATACAATTATAGCGATGTTATGTCAGTTGATATGCTTTCGTGTTATCCTGGAAGTTTTCTCAAAATGGGAGCATGTTCTGAGTATTTTAAGAGATTCGGTCATCCAACACACGAAATGACCAGAGTTGCGATAATTGCCAAATTTTAACTTGACTGGATTTGCACTAATTAACTCATTTAAGTTTGCTAAAGGTCTTCATCCGATTTGTTATGTCTATTTTGGCAAACACTTTCCAGAAAAATATATGGGCACTAGTAGTATTAATACGATTTATGCGTGATAAAAATATATTAGAATCGGCAACTATAGACGAAGAAATTATAACAAATAGTTCACAGAAACAAGTCTGGTTACCACAACAAGAAAACAAAATGCTTATGATGAAAATCCTGATATAATTGATTTTGAGAATAGACTCGCGAAAGATCTTGGCAGAAAACTAATTGGTAAATTTACGCAAGTAGGATCGTATGATCATAAACGACATTGTACAAGATTAAATATAGATGTTGCTAAGGTAGATTATATAATTGCTGATACAACAAAGATAAGTCTATTTATAAATCGAAGTAATGTTAACTTACCTGATGGAACTAAATTAGTTACAATTGTGAGTCACAGTGATGGTGGGTCACCACAGTTTACTCATTTTGATACATTTATCATCGATGATAAACAAATTTCCAGCATTTGCAGCTAGAGTCGCCACAGATTCATTTTATCTCAATAAAAAGCATGCACAGTTAGAACAATTACATATAGGCGCTGATGCATTATTGGGTGATTGGAGAATAAAACTAGAAAAGATACTTCGTTATTCTGAATCTACCGACGTTGAAATCAAATATATTTATTACAAAAATAATAACTTATCAAAATTGTCATCTGCACCATCTGTATATGATCCTGTGAGCAGAAATAAGACTGTTTATCTTAATTCATCTGGTGGTCCTGGTAAAACAACACGTGCGATCGAATTATTTTGTGGACTTTGTATAATTGTGTTAACCCCTACACACAAACTCGCTATAGAAATGAACGAAGGAAGAGTTAAACCTCATACTTATCACAGCTTTTTCAAATGGAATGGAGATGCATGGACTCTTGAACGAATGGGTAAAAAGTATATTCCAAAGATTATTATCTGGGAAGAAATATGTACAGTGTCGTTGAAGACATTAAAATTATTTCTTGGTTGGTTGTTATGAAAAGATACTGCTGTATTTGTTGGATTGTCTCCACATGAATGGTTGAGAGATTTTGTTAATTATTATGAAGAAAAAAATGATGATCATAAAGCGCATGCTGAACCACTAAAAAAGCTTAAAACAATAATCATAGTTCAACCAGATAAGATTAAAATGAGGTAATACGAGGGTTAATTCCAAAAACTAATATGAATGAGTTTTAGAATTTGTGGACATCTGTTGATTTGATGGTTGCAAGTAGAAAGATAGTTCGTTATACACTTCAGTATCAATTAATTTCGTTACATAAAAAACAAATTTAAAATCTATCACACTGTTTTAGCAAAGCATATGGCATGTAAATCTACCTGAATGAAGATTTGCATAAGATTTTTCATAATTCAACGTGAACATATTAAATTAATCCTACTCTATATTAAATTAATCCTACTCTATGTTAGATTCAACATTCTGCCTGACAAGATTAACTGAAAGAACTTTTCTTGTTATCGCATTTTCTCTGCTATATGGGTGATACACATTCGAAACAAATTGTAACGTCCTCGAACTTGAATAATTCTGGGTGCTAATATAAACATTTTCGCCCATCCACCAATCCTAACGTAATAAAAAGTGCTATATTTATTACGACTCTGTTATCTTAAAAAACTAATAGCAAAGAGTAAGAAGCACCAAGCTTTGTAAAATTTAACAATTTCTTACCATAGATTACAAGGTGAAAATGTGAACAAAAAGAAATGACTTTGGCTTTGCGATTTAAACCCCCCAAAAAACTAGAATTACAGGCACAAGTCCTAATAATTAATGTCATGAATAAACAATACTTTAAATGTAGAAGAAATCCAACGCTTAAGGTGTTCGTTGCTTGTATGTTGTTGTCTGTATCGTAATGTTGTACCAACAGTCATTTATTGAATCATGGTAATATAATTCCAGGTTCGAATCCACTATAAGTCCCAGTATACGTCTCTGTCCAAGAATATTAGTTTTTAATGAACAATCTTTATTTCTTAAATTAAATAATTTAAAGAAATAAACTGCACACAACAATAATACAATTGATTCTGCTAGATCTTAAAGCCTGAATGTATAATAATTCAAATAACAACATTATATAGTCCTCAGCTTGACCTCAGGTCACAATTAACATTTTTAGAAGTATAAAAATTACTTATTGGAAAATAGTCACTAGAAACTTCTTAATGTTTACATAATAAAATGTAAATTATAATTAGAATGTACGTTACTATAGATTATAATATAGCAATGAATATTTATATTAACAATGATCCTGATATTAAACCCATACACAGACAATATTTTATATATGTATTAGTTGTTTACATGATAAAAGATCAACGTTTCCGGTCAAGAAGAAAACTAACTTGATTTGGACAAGGTCAAGTCCAACAATGTTATATTATCAACAGCATATATTGAAACAAAAAATAAAAAATAAAAAAATTAACAAACAGTACAAATTGAATATGCATAACATATTAAAATTTATCAAAATAATGAAAGTTATAGCAGTATAACAAAAACATTTTAATGAAGATGGCATTCGTAGTCACTCAGTTAAAATTCGAATGTTTCCGAAACTACATCAAAACAAATATCTGCTCTGTTAAGGTGTTTCGGACTAAAACAGTTAAATCACGCAACACTTTCTTGACGATCGTGTCATGATATAATTAAGAAGTACACAAATTATTAGATAAGTTTCTACAGCATTACAAGAAATAGATTTATCAGGACTTCTGATGTTCATGGCCTTCAAAGGGAAGGAGAGATCATTAAGAGTGACGAAAGTAGGGTGCTTATTTTTTAAAATAATTTCAGCAGAACTACACTTGTCCAAATAAAATTGGTTCCTACGCTTGATATTTTTACAGCAGGGTTACCAAGATATAGCTTTGCAAATTGACCCTTGTCGGGTTTTCTTAAGTGGTTTTTTTCAGCTATTATTGTTTAATAATTAAAGAGAAGGATATGATTATCAGTTAAGTGTTTCGAACTGCACTTGGTTTTGAAACGGACGTGAGGCATATGCATAGACCATATAAGGGCGCCCGCAGAAATGGTTTCCTTTTTTCGGGGTGAGGGAGTGGGAAACATGTAGTGGTTAGCCATAACGTTTTATCGATGTATGCCACAATGTGTTAAGAGGTGATATTGGGGGTGGGGGCAATTGCCCAGCTTACCCCAATATATAATTCTGTGTATGCGTGTGTGTATGACTCAATTCATATAGTTCTCAATAGATAAAAAATAAACTCGCATTCTTGATTTTAAGCTCTGGCTATATAAGCCTGTTTTGGGGGAAAGTTTACATTAGGCTTACATGGTTTTACTGATGGATGAACTAAGGTGAAACAGTCTTTATTGTTCATTTCATTCTAGATCATTTTTCACGCAGACTGAAAAATTCGAGAGCATAAAGATGCATCGTCTTGAATATGGGGTTTCTCTGTAAATGTATGTATGTATGTATGTATGTATGTATGTATGTATGTATGTATGTATGCATGTTTAACACATATTACAAAATAAACAACACCAGCATGTAAAAACTGTGATCGGTTTCGCTTTAACGTCTTCAGACTGAATTCACAATAATTAACAGAAATCCCGGGCCACAACAAATAGTAAAACAGAAAAGGAAGATATGATACCTTTATACAGTTGGCAGAAACAATGGATTTAAACTTTAGAAATGTAATGCTAGAGATAAGAAATGAAATAAGCATATTTAATGAAATATTTATATCTATTGAATGTTCCCTATATGAGCTTACAAATAAAAATGAATTGCTGACAAAAGAATATGGTTCCATACAGGAAGATTGAGAACCTGATGGCGAAAGTTAAATAATTGGAAACACGATTGTAGGCGAATTAACAAAAGCTTGAGCTACAAGAGACGTATTTCCGTCGAGAGAATGCAATGTATTATGGTGTGCTTAAAATCCGTGAAGTGAAGTGGAATGATACATACACATCGATTGAAGTGCATATGAAGGATGCACTTGGTTTAGATTCAGAGAGGATTTAAGTTGAAAGAGCCCATCGGTTGAGATCAAAAGAAAACCCAAGACCCTTGGCTGCAAAAGTTTCCAATTATGAAGACAGAGAGAAAGTACTGAGACGCTAAAGACAAATATAGAAAGAAGCCTGTAAAGCAGCCACGAGGACCACGTCTGAGAATGAAGACTAGCTAGCAGACAAGTTAATATACGTGTAGCTCAAGATTTTCCGTTCAGAGTGAGAAAAGCTCATGCCAACCTCAACCCGACATTTACATTCAAAAGCCATAGAACAAGCAAAACCGCTTTCTACAAATATGACAAGCTAATAATAGACAGTTACAGGTATGTATTTGATGAGGTTAGAAATGACGCTAACAATAGACGGTTACATGTATGTATTTGATGAGGTTAGAAATTATACTATTCTTGTAGACAAAAGATAGGACTCTGGCTGAGGCCCACAAAATGTGTATGAGGAGAATGGTTCTTCTTCTGTGTTAGATTGTTTGGCATGGACTATATCCGGCTTAAGTGAGAAACTTTCAAAGAACACAGGTCTGATTGTGTTATCTATGTTGAAAATTTTGATATACGGTACTAGGCTTTGTTGAAATGGCGTCAGAAACTATCGATCAATTTCATTTTAATGGTTATAAAAAGTTTGATATCGTAAGAATTAAATCACAGTCAGCTATACGAAATTCCAGAGGATCTCGGCGTTTGTTCGTGAACTCCTCTTGAAGCGTTTCAATATATCTGGAGAAAACAGTGCCTCAAAAAATATTATTTGGTTAGTTATTTCATCCAAGGCTAGCATACAGGCGTGGATCTTAAGTTTTCGTTCTGTCTATTTGTCATCTGAATACTCTTCTGTTCAGAAAATGTATATGCAGTGGCAGAATAATGGTTAGCTTGCCTAATAAATGAAATATGCTGACAATAAAATAATAATTGCAAATGATTGTAATGTCAAAATATAAATAAGATTTTAAATGATATGTTGATTGACCATCGGGCTCGATGAAGTTAATCATGCGCTGCTCTTCGCTGATGGGTCCTCATGCGGCTAATGAGTCCGATCCGAGATGCGCATGTCAATGAACGATGTGTACACCGGAGGCATGGGTTGGTTCTTGACGTTAAGGCCTTCCTGCGTTCCCTGGAGTCTGGATTCGAGGTTTGTCACAGATATCGAGCAACATATCAGGCTGTCCTTGATGTAGTCTTTGAATCTTTTCTTCGGGAAATCAATTTTTCTGTGTCCACTACATAGAGCTCCATACAAAATCTAACGTGGCATTCGAGTCTCCTCCATACGGATGACATGACCCGTCCACCGGAGTTGGACTCTCATAACCATCGCTTCGATACTGATTAAGCCTGATCTATCCAGCACTTCTAGGTTTGTCACTCTTTCTTGCCATCTGACGTCCATAATCCAGCGCACGGCTCTCGTATGCAAGAGCTCAAGTTGCTAGATGTGCTTCTTGTATGTTTACCAGGTCTCACATCCATACAGAAGGCTTTTTAGCACTACTGCTTTATATACCTTTATCTTAGTGGACAGTTTTATATTCCCGTGACTCAACACGCGAAAACGAAGACGTCTTAATAATTGACTGGCGCTGCTGATGCGTGCCGTTATCTCTTTGTCTAGCAATCCATCGGAAATTATGATGCTTCCAAGGTACTTGAAGTAATCGACAGCTTTCAGTTGGGTGTCTTCGATAAACACAGTCGGAGGGATGAGCTATGGTGCCTGGGATAGGTTGGTGAAGTACCTCTGTCTTGTTCAGACTGATAATGAGTCTAAGAGTCTCGAGGCTTCTGCGAAACGAGTAACGATGATATGGAGATCTGCTTCTGTGTGTGCCATGAGAGCATTGTCATCCACAAAAAGTGCTTCAAGAATAGGTTTATCCATTATTTTGGACCAGGCAGTCAGTCAGCAATGGTCGAAGAGAGAGCCATCCAGTCTGTACTTTATACACACACCTTTCTGGAGATCACGTGTAGAATGGTTCAGGACACATGTAAAGAATATGTTGAATAAATCTGGGGCTAGAACGCAACGCTGCTTCACGCGGTTAGAAACGTTGAATGTCCTGGAGACATCTCCGTTGTAGAAAACGAGTCCCGTCATGCGGTCGTGGAAAAGTCGGATCATCTTAATGAACTTCCTAGGGCAACCGAGTCGTGCTAAGATGACCCATAGTGCATCCCTGTTGACCGTATCAAAGGCATTTGTGAGGTCTATGAAGACAAATATAGAAGTTAATGTTTTGTTCAATGCACTTTTCCTGTATTCGTCTCACTGAGAAGATCATGTCGATCGTACTTCCATATGGTATGAAGCCACGTTGGGCCTCCAGCAGTATGGCTTCCGAGATATTACCCACCAGAAGGTTGAAAAGGACTCACGCCATAATCTTTCCTGCAATCGATAGGAGTAATATGCCTCGACAGTTTCCGCAGTCAGCTTTGTTCCATTTGTTTTTGTATAAGGTGACAATCATTGCGTCTTTGAACTCCTGTGGCATGGACTCCTCCTCCTCCCAAATGCTGATGAGGATGCTGTGCAGTGCCTCAAGTACCTTAGGGCCAGCTGCTTTGAAGTGCTCAACGGGAATTCCATCCGTGCTTAGTGCATTGCCAGAGCTGATCATTTTGATGGCTCGCTCGATTTCTTCCTTGGTAGGGGGCAAGTTCAGGTCCGAGATAGTTGGCTTCGGGACAATTGCGACTAACGCTGAAGAGTCTACGGTGGATGGCAAGTTAAGTAGGTTGGAGAAGTGTTCCTTCCACCTTTCGGTGATACTCTCTTTGTTCTCGAGCAGAGTGGTCCCGTCAGAAGAGACTAACGGGGTGCAGCAGGACTTCGGCGGTCCATAGACATTTTCCAGGGACCTGAAAATCTTTTTTGAGTTGTTGGTGTCTGCGTAACGTTAGACTTCATCTGCTTTGCGGTCCCACCAGCTATTTTGCATAATGCGGTTATAAATAATAACAAACATGATGAATGCGTCGAAACAATTACTGATATTTACTATGATGCAGCAAGCACAATAAAGAAAATTAACAGAAAGCAAAAATTAATTGTGACATTAAAAAAGAATTGTTAAATGTCAGCCTTGGTTTGACACTGATTGCACAACCGCCAAAAGCAAAGCATTAAGATATCTAAGACAGGTCAGATTATAAGGCACCAGTGAATCACTCGAAGATTATAAATGTTATAGAAATATGTATAAATCTCTTACAAGAAGCACGAAAAGCAATATGAATTAAAACAAAAAATAACTTTGTTCTGCATTATACTCTAAAACATTCACAACTGTTCTGGTGCCTTGTAAAGAACCCAACTATCACGTCTTCAACTTGCCATGAATAGTTTTTAGAATTATTTTAATTTGTCCAGTTCTGTTAACCAGATACAGGAAACTGAGAGTTTCAACTAATTCATGAGGCTTCAGATAGATCAATCACTGAACAGGCGGTTCGCCTAACATTGAGTGAACTGAAACATGACAAAGCTGGCAAATTAGATGCTTTATCCAGCGACTTCTTTATTTGTACGGACAACATAATAGCACCAACATTAACTATATTATTTCATAAACTATTCGATGTTGGATATTATCCAGAATATTGGTCAACGGCTATCATGATACAAATTATGAAGAAAGGGGATGCAACTGAACCCTCCAATTACAGAGGCATTAGTCTACTACCTGTATTAAGCAAAGTATTTAAAGTATATACAACGATTTTACATAATAGTATAAATGAGCCAACAGAGGAAAACGGATTAATGGGTGATGAGCAAGCCGGATTTATAGCAGGGTATTCTACAGCAGATAATATATTTATATTATATACATTAATTTTTAAATATTTAATAAAACGTAGGGGTAGATTCTATGCTGCATTTATTGACTATGAAAAAGCCTTTGATATGATAGAGAGACGTTTACTGTACCAATAGCTAGCTAGTGAAAATATTAGTGGAAAAATTTTAAAAATCATTAGGGCAATTTAAAATGATGTAAACGCATGTGTTAAGTCGAACACGTTTATTACCCATGTGTTTAATTGCCCTCTGGGCATACGCCAAGGCTGTATTTGATCGCCTTTTCTCTTTTCTTGACTTCTAGCTGAAGGAAACAGGGGAGTATCGGTAGAAACGTTAGAAATATTTTTACTGCTGTATGCAGACGATTTAATTCTCTTGGCTCACCAGTTACAAAACATCCTCAACATGCTGCATACATATTGCCTAAAGTATAAATTAAACGTGAATATGGAATAAAAACAAGAGTGATTGTGTTTCGCAGAGGTGACTATCGCAGAAGTTACGAAAAAATGATACTGTGGCCGTACAGAGGTAAAGATTGGATCATATTATAAGTATTTATGATGCATATTTTCTTCAATAAACTCTCGGTACTGCGCCAGAAAACTTTATCCTTGCAGGCGTTGAAGGCTATGTATACACTGAATAGAAAATTTTCATAATTTGGCAGATTACCCGTAACTGGATTGCTTCATCTGTTTGACGCGAAGATAGCTCCCATCCCTAACAATAGGGAGGAGTTTTAGGAGTTTTACGATGCCAGTGATATTGAAAAAGCTCATCCGTCATTTTGTAAATATATTATTGGTACATCTTAGTCTACTTCAAATGCATTCGTATATAAGAAGAATTAGGATGCAGTGTATAAGATATAAACGTATGTCGAACTATTGGCTAAGAATTCTAAAATTGCCAGAAGAACGATATACTAGCCAATGCTACAATTTGCTGTTAAGATGGGGGGAATTGTGATTGCTAGGCTAACAATGTTTAAAAGCTTCTGTTTACATTTGGATTTGGCAATGTGTGGTGTACTCTAGGAATAAATGATGAAAATACATTTCTTAGATTATTCAGCTAGTGATGTGAAGATATTTTTTAGGCGAACGCTGCATGATGAGATTAAGTCCATACAAGGACTGCGTTTCTATAGGTCACTGGGAGTAGAATTCACTTGCTAAAGGTATATAAAATTGTTGGGAGATAGCAATTTTTTATATATATAATCGCTCTGCTTAGAGTGGGGAACATGCCAATCAGAGGTAAGACGGTAAGATATGTAAGTATTTTTCCTATGAGGAAATATTGTGTCAAATTTATATCGGTAACATCGAATTTTATTACGCTTGTCCACTATATTGAGTAATACGAAGAAAATATTTACCCAACTTTGTATATGAAAATCCAAATTTAGACAAATTTAGGTCCTTTATACTCCATGATTCTAGTAAAGTTCTGGTGACTCATTTAGCAATGTTTACTATAATAACCTAAAAGATTGGAGAAACCGTTTTATCAACGACTCCTGCTTCATAAGACCTTATATCGATATCACAAAACTTGCTCCATGCAATTTTTAGGGTTACCCATAAATTAGTTTGTTTGATTACTGTGTAGTATATACCTGTATCTCTCCCAATTCGAAAAATACAATAATCGTTACTTTCATGTATATTATCTCCAATAGATACAATGTTCTTTTGTTACGTACTATTGCATCTTTTTGTACCGCGTGATGTTTTTTATATGTATCATGGGCATGTGTCCTGTATTACAAATAAGCACAAATAATAATAATAATAATAGTAATTAAAAAATATTATGCAAATTAAAATGTATATTACATTCTAAAATTATTTTATATTGCTTATTTATGAACTATATTATATTAATAAAAAATAATATTTGACACTATTTTTTATATTTAATATTTGAATAAATCATTTATAAATTAGAATATTGGAATTCTTGTTAAAGAATTGTACAAGGGGAAATAATTCAAATTTCATCCTTTAAGATAATATAGATTAAGGAACGTAATATATATTGCATTTATCAATTAGATCCTGGCAGATACATTTAAAAGTACTGAAATATAAAGATAATGTAAATTCTTCATTATTTTATTTTATTTTATTTTATCAGGTCAAAATATTATATTAAATAAATAATACAGTATACGTAATGATAGAGTAATAAAATTGTTTATCTATATTTATTTATAAACTTCTACTGTTTTATTTAAGGAAATAATATAACTGCAACTTTTCTGAACTTCTCTAGATTCATTTTCCTTTGGCAATAATGTAATAATACCTCCCTCTGTGAAACATAAAATATCCCTCTTTCAGTCCTTGATTTTTTTTATTTATCAAAAACCATGTATAATCCTTCCGAAAGAATTTATACGATTCAATAGTGAATATATGATTTCCTAGACTTAAAATTAAAGTGTTTTTAGGCATTCTAAAGCTTTCACAAGCGTTATTTCGCCCTTTAGTTGTTTGTAGTAATCTTGTGTCAATTTAAAAATCTCTGATCTTCCAAGTATAGCATCCAGTTTAATATATACTATATTATTATGGTGTCTATAAAATAAGGTATTGTTACAAGCCAGGGATCTTTACTTGACCGAGCGATGTCAAACCCTGGCGCAATTCCCGCTAGAAATCATAAGTTTACCCCAAATTTCCAAAGACTTCCATACAACTTCAGTTGTAAATTAGAAAGCCTCTCTTCGTTAGGTTTCCAGCAGTTCTCGCCGTAGAGACTATGCAACTGTCCCTTAATATGAGGCGCCGTAGCGGACAAAAGGCGGTACAATCAGAACGTTGTCATTGAAATTTTAAGGTCATATGTCCAGAATTCCAATGTCACGTGTTGGATCAAAAATGCTTGTCATTAAAGTTCCATTTTCTAGGTCGGGATTTTAGATTGTATCTATTGAATTAAACAATAGCAACTGAAAGTTATATTTTCTATGGCGAGGTTTTAGATTGTGTCGTTTGAATTACACGGCGGAGGATGAAATTTCCATGTCATACTTCGAGAATTCCTAATTTATGTACTTGTTCAAAGAGTTTATGTTGAAAGTTCCATTTCACATGATGAATAGTTAGATTTCATCTATTGAATTATACAGCACTGATTGAAAATTCGGAGTCCAATGTCGTGTTTTTAGACTGTATATTCTAAATTGCATGGCGGTTATTGAAATTTTAATGTCATATGTCGAGAGTTTTAATTTAACATGTTGAATCGCATTGATTGAGCTGAAAGTTCCATTTCGTATGTTGAGTTTTTAGATTGTATATGTTGAATTACACAGAGTTGATTGGAGATTTTATTGTGCTTGTCAGAATTGTTATTTGTATATGGTGAAATGTGTTGGTGTTAAAAGTAACATTACACAAGGTCCAATTTAACAATTCAAAATAATATCGAGTTTTAATATACATCCTTGTGTATTCACTTATGAGGCGCCATTACATTTCACGCATTTACAGTTTGAAAGTTACCATTCACAGGTCGATAATTACTATGAATATCTTCGCCAGAGGTCGCTCTCGTGACCGGACCGCGTTATTTTTAAACCAGGCGACTGCTTCTCGTTGCTGCTTAATTCAACACTTGAAATCTAAATACTAGCCATATGAAACGGAACTTTCATCACAAACAGTTACCTCAAACGTGTGAATTGTGGATTCTCGACTTAGGATATTGGAATTTCAACCACCGCTTTGTGATTCAAAATATACCCTGTAAAACGTCGTCATATGAAATATAACTTTAAACCACCTATCTGTAATTCATCATAAAAAAATCTAAAATCTCGATCTAGAAAATGGAACGTTAAGGACCTGCAATTTGATACAAAGCGTGATATTGGATTTCTCGACATACAACATAGAAATTTCAGCTGCAACTTTCTCGTTAGATCAGCTTTTGTCTGTTACGACGCAGGGGCCCCGAGTGGCCGAGTGGTCTAAAGCGCTCTCCGTTAAGGATCACTGCCATCTCACCTCTGTCTACGTGAGTTCGAGTCTCGGATTCAGCCAATGTGAGTATGTGAGAAAGCTTGCCCGTAGCTTCTCGTGGTTCTTTCCGAGGTTTTCCCGGGTTCTTCCTCCACCATTAATACTGGCCGCCATGTATATCCTATCGTGTGCTGAAAAATGACGTGAAACCCTATAACAACAACAACTGTTACGACGCCTCATACTTTAACACGGGGGAACTATTTTAAGTACGCCACCTTAGGCCAGTCAAACTGGTTTCCAGGCACCGACTGACAGTATAACTGTACTTCATTTGCCACCATGGCGACATAAACGGTATCTGCCGCGTCCCTTCTTATTGATTTCATTGTGTAACTTATGTTTGTTATTCGATGGACACTCATTCGGTTTGGACCTGAATCCACTACTAGTGAACAATGGCATCATGGAAACTCACTAACACTTTACTCCGTGACGTTTGCTCCTAGTAATTGGTTCATTATTTCGGGCAAAGGAATATCTGTATTGCACCGAATTCCAATAATCAGACAAGTAATCACAAATATCTAAGAATTCCTTAAAAAGGGGCGCTATAACCAAATGCGCACACTCCAAATTTATTACAGTATCATACAACCTTTTCACTCGATCACAATTTTCAATTGATCAGTGCTTATTTCCTAGACTCATCCTTCACTTTGTTATTGTGGTGTTCACATATAGTATTTTTTTGAAAGTAATAAAAATAATTTGCCTTAATTTCTCCTTCTTTTGTCTTTTACCTTCTAGTTTCTTATTTCTTTGATCAGAATTTTCACATTTTTAAGTGTACCTAAACTCACAATATTGAAATTTGTTTGTAGTACATTATAACATTTTCAATTTCCTTCGACAATTAATTATTTTTTCATTATCTTTTTCCTCTTTTTCTATAAAAGGAATGTTCTGTTGTGTAATCCTAATGAAAGGGTTTCAAAGAATAATTCATCATCCATAATTATTACTACTTGTATTAGTTTTAGTACTAGCAACAGCAGCATACAATGAATTTATGTATCCTAATGTTTTCTTTACTGTTTCTGCATAAACGCTGTCTTTCAGCAAAGAATTATTGAATGTCCATAAACACGGTCAATTCTTAAACTGTGTAAATTGAAAGGTGAATATCGTCGGGGAATGGACAGACCTGGGACATATGTGTGCATTCTTACCAAAACTAAAACTTACACTTTCTTCGTTTATCAAGAAAACATTTAAACTTGCCATTGTGATAGAACTTTCTGCATTCAGGTGTACACTTTAATCTCAGGATTATAAATAATCCACGGATTGCAGAGATGCAGTTCTAATTTTGTTTAGATCCGGTATCCTGTCACCTGCTTACGTCATATACACCCATATTAACTGCATCAAACTCTATTGACGAATTTTCGTTTGGGCAATTGGGCATTTGGGAAATATATATTTGATTCTTAACTTTCATACCAAACGGAATTTCGTTCCCATATCCTTTGCTGTCCCTAAAGAGTCTTGAAACTGTAAAATCTCTATTACTTGCGAATGATATTGGCACGCCACGAGATCTGCTTGTAATAAAACAAAAATATATACTCCCGCTATGTTCCAATATGTGGTTCGATTGCTTCGGTGAATTGAGCATATGGCAAACAATGCATGGTACA
The DNA here is from genome assembly GCA_028554795.2 of Sinohyriopsis cumingii. NCBI lineage: Eukaryota > Metazoa > Mollusca > Bivalvia > Unionida > Unionidae > Sinohyriopsis > Sinohyriopsis cumingii. Next base: position 246,454 of record CM068841.1, on the reverse strand, counting down.
TTATTTTTTCTCACAAATTCAAATACATCCTTTCGTTTTTTCTCATATCCATGTCCCCTTGTATTTAAAGACAGCAATACTGACCATTGTCCGATAGGATTAAATAGAACAGTACATTTCGTACAAATATACACATACAACAGCAATTGCAAATATGACGATAAAGAGTTACATACTGAGAATAACTTCCTGAATGACCAGACATGGAAAGGGACTAAAAATATTTAAATAAAAAATGGAGACATAATTCAATAGCAGTTATATAGATAAAAGAGAAAACAAACAAACCAAAAGTCATAGCCAAGGTCAAAGTTCGCTTCGTTTTGGAAAGGGAAACACTTTGACTTTATTTTTCTAATAAAGATCTATCGAGTTGCATTACTCCATTTTAGCAATAACTTCTTGCTATTATTAACACTTTGTGACATACATTTCATCTGCACAGAAGAAACATGTTAAGTGAGCAACAGGCTTCCTCTGTATATGTACTTAGTTTAGTTTGCTTATATCATATATTCCCTATCAACTACTTATAATTACTAACTAATTTAAAATTTTGAAATTTAATTAACTTTTCAATGATAGCGCATAAAGAGATTATTTTAGCTTATGTTCACGGTGGCCATGAACCTGTCAAAATGTGAACTTTTTATTGTAAATTCACAAACTCCTCTACATAAATATCTCCCTAATATATATGCTTCATCCGATTTCTTAAAATAACCTAAACCATCTTGACATAAACATTTTAAAAAGAATTTAATACATTTGTGTAAATATCCTTTACAATTATATTGTGCGTGTATCTTTTAAAAATACGTTATGTGTGTCTAAATTGCAAATACATTGTGTGTGTATCCCTTCCAAATGCATTGTATGTGTATCCTTTCAAATGCATTTTATGTGTACCCTCGACAAATACATTGTTAGTGTATCCTTTACCAATGCATTGTTTGTGTGTCCTTTACAAATGTGTGTACCCTTTACAAAATGTATTGTATGTGTGTCCTTTACAAATGAGTTGAGCATGTACCCGTTACAAATGTATTGTGTGCGTGTGTGTCCTATGCAAATGCATTATGTGTGTGTCCTTTACAAATGCGTTGTGTGTGTACCATTTACAAATGCGTTGTGTTTGTTTGCCTTTACAAAGGCATTGTGCATGTTCTCTTTACAAATGCATTCCCTGTGTGTCCTTTACAAATACATTCCCTGTGTGTCCTTTACAAATGCATTATGTGTGTGTCCTTTACAAATACATTGTGTGCGTGTGTCCTCTACAAATGCAGTGTGTGTGTGTGTGTGTGTGTGTGTGTGTGTGTCCTTTACAAATGCATTGTGTGTGAGTCCTTTCCAACTGCATTGTGTGTGTATCCTTTACTAATACATTGTGCGTGTATCCTTTACAAATGCATTGTTTGTGTACCTTTTACAAATGCATTGTTGGTGTCCTTACAAATATGTGTATGCCCTTTACTAATGCATTGTATGTGTGTTCTTTACAAATGCTTTGTGTATGCGTCCTTTACAAATGCATTGTCGGTGTGTACCCTTTACAAATGCATTGCGTGTGTACCAGTTACAAAGGTATTGTGTGCGTGTGTGTCCTTTACAAATGCATTATATGTCTGTCCTTTACAAATGCATTGTGTTTGTACCATTCACACAAATGCGTTGGGTGTGTGTGTTGCCTTTACAAAGGCATTGTGCGTGTATCCTTTTTAAATGCATTCCCTCTGCGTCCTTTACAAATGCATTCACTGTGTGTCCTTTACAAATGCATTATGTGCGTGTCCATTCCAAAAGCATTGTGTGTGTATCCTTTACAAATACATTGCATGTGTACCCTTTACAAATGCATTGATTGCGACCTTGACAAATGTGTATATACCATTTACTAAAGCATTGTATGTGTGTTCTTTACAAAAGCATCGTATGCGCGTCCTTTACAAATGCATTGTCTGTGTGTGTGTGTGTGTCCTTTAAAAATGCATTATGTGTGTGTCCTTTACAAATACATTGTACGTGTATCCTTTACAAATGCATTGTGTGTGTACCCTTTACAAATGCATTGCTTGTGACCTTGACAAATGTTGGTATACCATTTACTAATGCATTGTATAGGTGTCCTTTACAAATGCATTGTGTGCGTGTCCTTTAAAAATGCATTGTCGTTTGTACTTTCTACAAAAGCATTGTGTCTGTACCCATTACAAATGTATTGCATGCCTGTGTATGTGTGTACCCTTTACAAATGCATCGTGTTTCCGCACCCTTTACAAATGCATTGTTGGTGCCTTTACAGATGCATTGTGCTTGTACCCTTTACAAATGCATTGCGTGTCCTTTACAAATTCAACGTGTGTTTACCCATTACAAATGCATTGGATGTGTGTGTATGTGTGTGTCCTTCACAAATGCATTATGGGTGTGTCTTTTACAAATACAATGTGTGTATGTGCCCTTTACTAATGCATTATGTGTGTGTCTTTTACAAGCGCACTGTGCGCGCGGGTGTCGTTTACAAATGCATTGTGCGTTGACCCTTACGGATGCATTATGTGCTTACCCTGTATGCATTGTGTGAGTGTGTGTCCTTTACACATTCATTGCCCGTATGTCCTTTACAAATGGATTGTGTGTGTACCCTTTACAAATGCATTGTGTGTGTACCCTTTACAAATGCATTACGAGTGTGTCATTTTCAACTGCATTATGAGTATGTCCTTTACAAATGCATTACGAGTGTGCCCTTTACAAATGCGTTGTGTGTGTAACCTTTATAAATGCATTGTGTGTGCACCCTTTATAATCCATTGTGTGTGTACCCTTTACAAATGCATTATATGTGTAACCTTTACAAATGCATAGTGTGTGTACCCTTCACAAATGCATTGTGTGTGTCCTTTACAAATACATTGTGTGTGTGTGTCCTTTACAAATGCTTTATGTGTGTCCTTTACAAATGCATTGTTTGATTAGCATTTATTCATTATGTGAGTGTGTGTCCTTTACAAATGCTAAGTGTGTGTCCTTTACAAATACATTGTGTGTAGAAATGCATTGAGTGTGTACCCTTTACAAATGCATTAGGAGTGTGTCCTTTACAAATGCATTACGAGTGTGTCCTTTACAAATTCATTACGTGTGTGTCCTTTACAAATGCATTGTGTGTGTACCCTTTATAAATACATTGTGTGTGTACCCTTTATAATCCATTGTGTGTGTACCCTTTACAAATGCATTATATGTGTAACCTTTACAAATGCATAGTGTGTGTACCCTTTACAAATGCATTGTGTGTGTCCTTTACAAATACATTGGGTGTGTGTCCTTTGCAAATGCTTTATGTGTGTCCTTTACAAATGCATTGTTTGATTAGCATTCATTCATTATGTGAGTGTGTGTCCTTTACAAATGCTAAGTGTGTGTCCTTTACAAATACATTGTGTGTAGAAATGCATTGAGTGTGTACCTTTTACAAATGCATTAGGAGTGTGTCCTTTACAAATGCGTTACGAGTGTGTCCTTTACAAATGAATTACGAGTGTGTCCTTTACAAATTCATTACGTGTGTGTCCTTTACAAATGCAATGTGTGTGTACCCTTTATAATCCATTGTGTGTGTACCCTTTACAAATGCATTATGTGTAACCTTTACAAATGCATTGTGTGTGTCCTTTACAAATACATTGTAGGTGTACTCTTTAAAAATGCATATGTGTGTGTGTGTGTCCTTTACAAATGCATTGTGTGTGTGTCCTTTACAAATACATTGTGTGTGTGTCCTTTTCAAATGTATTGTGTGTGTGTCTGTGTGTGTGTGTCCTTTACAAATGCACCATGTGTGCTCTTTATAAATGCATTCTGTGTGTACCCTTTACAGATGCGTTGTGTGTTTTTCCTTCATGCATTGTGTGAGTGTGTGTCCTTAACAAATGCATTCTGTGAGTCATTTATAAATACATTACTTGTATAGTCTTTGCAAATACATTTTGCGTATACCCTTTACAAATACATTGATTGTGTGTCCTTTACAAATGCATTGTGTGTCCTCTAACAGTGCATTGTGTTTGTACTCTTTACAAACGAGTTGTGTACGTGTCCTTTCCAAATACATGATGTGTGTGTCTTTTACAAATACATTGTGTGCATGTGTCCTTTACAAATGCATTGTGTGTATGTGTCTTTTTACAAATGCATTATGTGTGTGTCCTTCGCAAATGCATTGTGTGTGTCCTTTACAAATGCATTGTGCGTTGGACCCTGTAAAGATATATTGTGTGTTTACCCTTTATACACTGTGTGTGTGTGTCCTATACAAATGCATTGCCTGTATGTCCCTCACAAATGCATTGTGTGTATATCCATTACAAATGCAATGTATGTGTACCCTTTACAAATGCGTTTTGTGTGTACCATTTACAAATAATTTGTTTATGTACCCTTTACAAATGCATCGTGTGTGTAACCTTTATAAAGCATTGGCGTGTATTATGTGTGTTCATTACAAATGCATTGTGTGGATGTGTCCTTTACTAATGCATTATGTGTGTAATTTGCAAATGTAATGTTTGTGTGTCCTTTACAAATGCTTTATGTGTTTCCTTTACAAATGCATTGTGTGTGTACTTTTTACAGATGCATTGTGTGATTGCCTTTATTCATTATGTGAGTGTGTGTCTTTTACAAATGCAATGCGTGTGTCCGTTATAAATACATTGTGTGTCTACGTGTTACAAATATATTGTGTGTGTACCCTTTACAAATGCATTACGAGTTTGTCCATTACTTATGCACTAGGAGTGTGTTCTTTTCAAATGCATTACGAGTGTGTCCTTTACAAATGCATTGTGTGTACCCTTTATAAATGCATTGTGTGTGTGTACTCTTTACAAATGCATTGTTTGTGTACCCTTTACAAATGCGTTGTGTTTGTGCCATTTACAAATGCATTTTGTGTGTGCTTTAAAAATACATCGTGTATGTACTCTTTACAAATGCATCATGTGTGTGTGTCCTTTTACAAATGCATTGTGTGTGTGTCCTTTACAAATGCATTGTGTGTGTCCTTTATAAATACAGTGTGTGTGTGTGTGTGTGTGTGTGTGTCCTTTACAAATGCATGATGTGTTCTTTACAAACGCATTGTGTGTATACCCTTAACAGATGCGTTGTGTGTTTTTCCTTTATGCATTGTGTGAGTGTGTGTTCTTAACAAATGCATTGTGTGTGTCTTTTATAAATGCATTGCGTGAATATTCTTTAAAAGTACATTTTGTGTATACCTTCTACAAATACATTGATTGTGTGACCTCTGCAAATGCATTGTGTGTGTACCCTTTACAAATTCATTATGTGTGTGTCGTTTAAAAATGCAGTGTGTGTGTCCTTTACAAATGCATTATGTGTGTTCTTTACAAGTCCATTTTGTGTGTACCTTTTACAGATGCATTGTGTGATTACAGTGGCGTCACTCGGGTTGGTGTCACCCAGTGCGGTAGCTCATGGTGTCACCCCCATGGTCCTTCTTCCGTAACAGACCATACAGAATCCTTAGTAATGTCACTTTGGTGTCACCCCCTCTGATGGTGTCACCCGGTGCAGTCCGCACCCCCCGCATCCCCCTAGCGACGCCACTGCTGTGCCTGCTAGTCATGTATTTAACTATGATCGGTTATCCGCTTATGAAATCCGACTAGACCGAGCAGTGTGTACTCTGTAAAATTTGCAATTTTTCATTTTGGTGTCACCCCTCTGAGATGGTGTCACCCGGTGCGGTCCGCACCCCCCCCCCCCCAGCGACGCCACTGTGTGATTACCCTTTATTCATTGTGTTAGTGTATGTCCTTCACAAATCCATCGCGTGTGTCCTTTACGAATGCATTGTGTAGTTTACACATATATTGTGTGTGTACCCTCTACAAATGCATTGTGTGTGTACCCTTTACAAATGCATTACGAGTGTGTCCTTTTCAAATGCATTACGAGGATGTCCTTTACAAATGCATTACGAGTGTATCCTTTTCAAATGCATTACGAGGATGTCCTTTACAAATGCATTACGAGTGTGCCCTTTACAAATGCAGTGTGTGTGTCCTTTTACACATGCATTGTGTGTATACCCTTTAATATTGCATTGTGTGTGACCTTTACAAATACATTGTGTTTTTTACTCTTTACAAATGCATCATGTGTGTGTGTCCTTTACAAATGCATTGCGTGTGAGTGCCCTTTACAAATGCAGTGTGTGTGTGTGTGTCCTTTACAAATGAATTATGTGCGTTCTTTACAAATGCATTGTGTGTGTACCCTTTACAGATACGTTGTGTATCTTTCCTTTATGCATTGTGTGAGTGTGTGTTCTTAACAAATGCATTGTGTGTGTCCTTTACAAATGCATTGCCTGTATATTCTTTACAAATGCATTTTGTGTATACCCTTGACAAATACATCGATTGTGTCCTTTACAAATGCAGTGTGAGGATACCCTTTACAAATGCATTATGTGTATGTCCTTTACAAATGCATTATGTATGTGTCCTTTACATATGCAATGTGTGTGTCTTTTACAAATGCATTATGTGTGTGTACTTTACAAATGCATTTTGTGTGTGTCCTTTACAAATGCATTATGAGTGTGTCCTTTACAAATGCATTGTGTGTATACCCCTTACAAATACATTGTTTGTGTCTCCTTAAAAAATGCATTGTTTGTACCCTTTACAAAGATATAAAGAAATACATGGAGAGATGTAATACCGTTTAAGTTAAATCCTTCACACAATTTATTTACTACAAAATGTGATGATAAGTTAAGAGTTTTAAAAAACGAGATTTATTTGTTCAATGTTATACATCTGGAAATGACACTTGTGACCCTAATAAACCAATTTTCGAAACCAACCCTTGTCGATAGGTGGGATTAAGGTGTTACATTGCCCACCATTTTGCATAAGAATATCACTTTGAAAATAGTGCATATGATACCCATGCGCAAAGTAAATGTCCTGCAAAACAGATCAAAGAGTTATCTACCTTATGTACTATACTTAACGAAGTAACTACATGTATGTTGTACTGCTGCCGATGCGTCTAAATAGTCAAACCTAGGTGATTCTGATATGCCCTGAAACCTTTTTGATTATAAACTAGAAAGTCTTCATAGCGATCCCCACCCCCTACACCCCGTTCGTCCAACTGAGTAACCAGTTCTATTTTCACTCCATGTACTAACGAGTAGATTTAGTACAAGAACATCTTACCTAAATGCAATATATAGTTATCTCCCTTACTCTTTCGTGAAGCACAATATGTAATACACGTACCATTGCTTCATGAAAGTATTATTAATTTTACAAACTAACTAAGATTGTAGTATGATTAAGCATCTTTTCCAAGTAATTTAACTGACTTCTTTGCTTCAGGGTGGCTAAATCTGTTGCAGTGTTTACTCTAAATTTTCTCTCCATTCTGCAATGTTGCGAACACCATGGAATCGTATACCCATGTAGTTTCTGCAGCGTTTATTTTTCCGACCTTATCCATAAATTCCAAAGTTGCTTTGGTAATGTCCTCTCTTAACAGGAGTCCAGATCCTTTCAACTTTTTTACTAGTACCTTTTCATTTGGTCATTTGTCTCATGAATCGGCAAATTTGCTCTATCTGCATTTTCATCAAATCAGTCCAGTGGGTGTGCTATACTCATATCTTGTGGTCCAACATTGATAAGGGCGTGTGTGTGATTTAGATTTTCAACGTAGATTTTACAATTGCTCAGTCATATCGCTACGATATCAGCAGTGTGGCAGTTTATAGTGATGTCTAGCACTGCAATGGGGCATCATGTCGCAGACATGTATCATCATGTCCAACCCAGTCACATTATCTTGCCACCAGGCCGACCAGCCGTAATAGCGAGGCAGCTGTTAGTACCATTTGTATAAGTGTTTGGTATGTCTTTGTCGGGGTTCGAACGCACGACCTCCCGCAGCAGAGAGACTGAGCCCACCAACTATTTCGTCAAACAGAACCTTCTATCGAAAACACTCTTGATAGAAGATTTGTCTTCACAAAATAAACCCTTCTGGTCAGAAAACACTGATAAATAGGCTTTCTTCGCTGACCAGAAGGGTTATCTCATGAAAAATATCTACCTATATAACTACTTCTCGATACAAGGGTCTACTAGACGAAACACTCGGTGGCTCAGTCTCTCTGCTGCTCGAAATGCTTGCATTTCTAATCCTAGGATTTCTGGAAACGCTAGCGTTTCTAGTTAAAAATTGTATCTAACCCAACTCGATACCGTGTCCGAGGATCATGTAAATTTATCGTTACAAATCCGTGTGGTTTTGCCTGAGCACGACTAAAGAAATTTCTGAATTTATTTATGTCCATGTCGCCGCTGCACCAAGTCTGATGTATATTTCGTAACGTGTGTGCGTCAACGCCGTTAAATACCGCGAGAACGTTACAGTTATCTCTGATCACTTTCGGAATTTGTGTATACCGTTGAGTTACATAAATCACATCAGTGTTTTTGTGTCGTCCACGTGAAAATATCCTGGCAGGGTTTGATTGTCGTCGCCATAAATTAAAAATTTAAGTTAACAATAATGGCCAACATTGGAGAAGCACATTCTGCTAGACTACCTCGAGAGCGACTAGAAGCAATAAAAAAATTTCTTCCTGTACGAGATAGTGTAAGACAAAAATTACAAGCACGGCAGCAAGCACAAGTTGAATTTGCAACAGGTGCAGAAGAATTATTTAAACCCGTTACAACAGCTACTGAAAAAGCTGCGATGGTCACTGAAAGAGATTTACTGGGAGATCCAGGTGATATAACAAAACCGGGTATTCTTCCAGTGCTAAAACAAACCGCTGAGCAAACTGAAAAGATTGCTAGGAGAACTAAACAAACAAAAAAGATTTTACCAGAGCTTCCAACTGATATAGCTGCGGCAATACCGCCCAAAGAAGAAGAAGAAGCTGCTTCAGAAGTAGTACCAGAAACAGCTCCAGTTAATGCTAAGGTTGATTTGGTTGATAAATTTATAACGAGTGCTGTTGATGGTTTAAAAAAAATGCCAGAAGATCAGTTAGGTCCAATGGCTTATGTGCTTTTTGATAAGCGAAAAAAAATTTAAAACCCGAGCACGCGAAGAAAATGGGTCGTGATGAATGGTATAAGGGTATATTTCGTGGGTATTATGATGTTCCTCAGGTTAGACAAGACAATCCTAAATGGGCTGATTTTATTGGCAGTATTAACAATTATCTTGAGAAACCTGCTAAACAGCAAGAAAAACAAGAGCAAGATATTCTCGTGGATCTTGGGCTTATTGATCCTCCTAAAAGTTTAACACCATTAAAAACACAATCGACTAGCACAAAAAAAACATCTGGTAAAGGTTTTGGGGGTGATTTTATTCCCTGCCCTGATAATATCATCAATGATGTATCACAGTCAGAAGTTCTCTTAGGAGGAAGGCGTGCCGGAAATAACTCACCAGAAATAATTAATGAAGCGGCTGATATCTGTCAGCGATTATTTCAAGGCGGCATCATGGATACTCACATCTATCGAGAACTTATTGATGAACTCGTGGACAGCGACTGAAAGTCGCCGCGATTGAAAATCGCCACAACTAGTTAAATAAATAACTAATTAAATAAAATGATCGTACACAATTCTTGTCGTAGACCAGTCATGGTCAGGGTCGTAAATTCACGAGTACCCGTATACAGGATGACTTATGGAAACGATGAAAGCCATTGATGTTATTAAAGATAAAGCTACTGGCGCTGTTGGTAGCGCTGCCAGTAAAGCATTCCTGGCAATCAAGGACAGACTAGCACGACTGATACGTAGAAAACCTCCGCCGGTAAAATTACCAGCCACCGCAGACATGCCAGCAAATGGTAGTAAAGTAATAAATGAAGCCGCAAATCAAAAACTAGCGGCGCTGATAAATCCTGAACAAATAAACACAAGTTTGGTGGCTGGAAGTGGTCTTCGTTTAAGACGATAACTTCTGTAATAAAATGTTTAAACGGGAATCCGACCCAGCATTCGACATGGACGAACCGGTCCTTAAAAATGAATCAGTGCGTGATTATCAGTATTACTCTTATGACGCGCGAGAACCAAATAAACGAGGACGAATTGAATTGCAAGTTCAGGATACAAGTAGATATTTCCTGCCCGCTAAAGCATTTATTGAAGTAGAAGGTGAAATTAAAAAAATAGATAACACAGACTACGTGGGTGCGTTTAAAATCGGTTTAGTCAATAACGTCAATTATGGCCTTGTTTAGTAGCGCCATATATATGATTGATGGAAAAAATATCGAATCGATTCAGAATGATGTTGATGTTGCGATGTTGCTACAACAATAATTGGTCTAACGAGATATTCTGATGATTATACAAGATCAGCTGGTCCATCAATGATGTTTGCCAAGGATAATTCTAATCATCCTGTCAGTGATCAGTACAATATTAGACGACCAAGAAACTTTGCCAACAACGCCGACGCTGATGTGTGGCCGGTGGTTCATGGTGCTAATGCAAATTACAATTAAGGTTTTCATACGCGTAAATTAATGTTGAGCGGAGATAGTAGAAAATTTTCTTGTGCGATTCCGCTGTCGCATATGTTTGGATTTTGCCGAGATGTCAGAAAGGTAATTTTCGTAGCAAAACATACCGTCGTGCTTGTTAGAAAAAATGACGATAATGATGCGCTATGGCGAGAAGCTGGTGATGCTGGTAAAGTATTAATAACAAAAGTATCACTGTGGATGCCGGTAATGACTCCTGCAATTACTGAAGAACAACGACTGCTTTCTTTTATGGATCAAGGTGGTAAAGTGTTGTTATCGTGGCTTACAACAACCACAGATAGTATTCAAAGTAACATCAATGGTTTATTTACATGGCATATAGTATCACAGCAGGGGGTTTCCGCGCCGCGACATATTTTCATTGCTCTTCAAAATACTGCACGAGTAAACTCACAAACACATTCGCATATGATATTTGATCAACTTGGTATCACTGACGTTTCTCTGAGAATAAACGGACATCAAGAACCATCTGAGAACATACTGTTAAATTTTGGTAATAATCATGTTGCACGTGCATATCAACGATTGACAAAGTATCTAGCGCGTGATCTAAATATCGATACTGGTTTGCAAATATCACAACTGGATTTTATCTCTCATTATCCAATCTATTACTTCTCGTTAGAGCATCTTGATTTAACCAGACAGTCTGTCGTTGATATTCACTTTCGGGCTACCGTGAATAGAGACGTAGGAGCTATAGCTAATTACAGAGCAATCGCGGTCATACTTTCCGATAAAGCAATGTTGCTTGAAGGTGCTGGCGGCCGAATGATATTCGCTGATGCACCAGTGGAAAATATGTAATATTTTCCGAAAACATGTAGCATTGCTAAAAGCAATGCAATTAGATCAATCTCGTATTAAATAAAATGTCATACAGTCATGTTAATGTCACTCTGACTCCTGGTCAGGTGAAGAAATTACAATCGAAGAAAGCGAGCACATGTGGGACAAAAATAACACTAAAACACGATCAGCTAATGGGCGGTCCAAACAAACTGTCATTAACTAAAACCCAGCTAAAACATTTCAATAAAGCAAAGCAAGCAACGACTGGAACTCAACTTGATTTCTCTCCTGCCGCGGTCAAAGATATGGTTAAAACAGGCGGTATATTTCCTCTTCTCGCCGCGATACCAGCACTGATAGCTGCTGCTGCTCCCGCAGTCGCAAAAGCAGCCGCGTTAGGAGCTGTTGCAACAGCTGCTGGAATGGCATTAAAGAAAGCCACAGGGAAAGGATATAAAAAAAGGGACGCGGGTTAAGACTTCCAGGAACTCCACCCTCATGGTACCCAAAACGGTTCTGAAAACCGCTAGTTTTCTACCGATGTTGAAGCTTCCAGCTTCTAATTTTGATTTGCTTGATGCTGTTAAACAATTAAATATAAAGAACTTCAGAGGCGTCTTTATGCGAGATCAATTACCAACACGACCGAATAATCCAGAAACCGGAATTATTAATCTTGATAACAGTGATGGTCCAGGAACTCACTGGGCTGCTTACGCGATCGATCCACGTGGAATTATCTATTTTTATTCGTACGGGCTAGCACCGCCAATTGAGTTTCTGAATTATGTCAGCAGAGTACAAAGTACTCTGGTGCCAGGCACTGCAATTTGGTATTCAACGTTACCAACACAAACACTGACCGATCCTCCAATATGTGGCCGTGAAGTATTAAATGTTCTTGATGCGATCTCGAAATCAAAGATTTGTCCTCACAAAATCGTGCACGAGTACACTATGGGTCGATTTAAACAGTTTCCTATCAAATAATGGTTGATATTTACGGAAGATCTCTTCTCGAAACAAAGAAAAAAAAAAAAAAACGCGCCGATGTGGATTTATCAAAATATGCGACCAAGGATGAAATCGATAATCTTTTAAATCTGACCGGGATAGACCCAGATGAGGTTGTTATTTTTCAAGACCGGCACGGAAAACTAAAAACCAGCGATATCAAATGGCATGAAATAATTCGTAGGGTTATTGGAGCTACTCCGGGTAACATCCCTGTGTTCACTGACAGCGGAAAAATCAGAGATTCGCTGATATCAATCGCGGCGTTGCGAGATGATATGCACAAAGTTGCAGTAAAAAAGACCGGTGATACAATGACAGGTGAACTCAGTATGAACGGCAACAAAATAACCGTTTTAAGAGATCCAACATCGGTGGAAGATGTCGCAAACAAACAATATGTTGACGCAAGCGCTAGCGCCGTTGACAGTAAACTAACAACGTTGCGAGCCGAGTATGATGTTCATGTAAACGCGTTTACAAATCTCCGTAGAAATTTTAGTAAAACTAATGAAACCGCAGAGGAATTCTTTGGTACTTCGGACACCGTTGATATGAAGCTTTCTGAGATCAAGATCAACATTGACGCGATCAAACAAACACAGCAGGATATCGTATCGGGGATTCCTGAAATCGTTAACAAAACCAGTTTGATTAAAATCCCATCTGGAGTAACTCCCGGGCATATTACCAATATAGTATACACGGTATCATCTGGATTTGCAACATGGTCCCGACAAAATAATACTATCAAATATACATCAACAGTCACTGGCGTGTACAGACTGTCTGTGTTCAGTGCCGCTAAATTTGAAATCTTCACAACATATCCCTGGAGACATTCCACCGACAAGTATTCCGGGGTTGTGACTATCATATTAAATAGCGGAACCGAAGAAACATTAATACTGGAATCCGCCGACAAGAAATTAACCGCAACATCTTACTGGTGGTGTTTGGAATTTGTAGCTGAAACGCCTCAGTTGGTTACTGCGTAAAATAATAAATGACAACGACAGTGACGCAGTTGCCAACAACAGCGCAGCAATACAGATATGACCAAGTACGCGAATGGCAGTCAGAGTTAAAAAATACCATCAACGAATATACAACAAAGGTAAAAAAAATACAAGCGGCGTGTAACCATGTTAGACACAATAGTATATTCGGTGTCAGCGATAGTTGCATCCACGGGTGTGTTATTATCAGCGCTGACACCAGTGGCAACTGCAATCGCGGTCACAATTACAGTTTCAGCATCAACGACAATTGCAGGAGTTGCTAATATTATCGCGAAAAAAATATCCTCGTGCGCGCTAACAAAATTGCACGAGTATAAAAAGTTAAACAGCGCGGCCACGAGCACCTACTCGAAATTGTCGTCGTTGATATCATCCAGACTTGACGATACAACAATATCAGATTCCGAATTCGCGCAGATGGCAGCCGCGTACAACGATTACGAAAACACAAAGTGTTTTTCAAAGAACTTCGATTTGAAACGACAGCAAACGAATAATGACGGAATTACTTCAGCAGATAGTCGCAAATACAAGCCCGGCGCGAACATCTTTGTTAACAGTAACCTCAACTAAGCCAGAATTCAGTATTAATTTTCCAACTGCGATTCCAGTAAGCGAGATCACGTTAGCACAATTACGAGTATATCACAGTTGGCCCAATATCAGATCAAAATCGTTTGGTGGATTGCCAGCAAATAATTCGTTTGTGTTTGCATATAAAAATAACACCGATGGTACCCCAGACTGGAACGTCATTGGGTTACCAACCGGGTCTTATCAGATTGAAGAGATCAACGAGGAATTACAACGTCGAATAAAAAGAATCACCGGGAAGGAATCAAAAATAGAAATAACTGTTCATGAGCCAACGCTGTCATCCGTGATCGAAATAAACACCCCAGACTACGCCGTGGATATATACAACAGTTCAATCAGAACAGTGTTAGGATGGCCTGAAGTCGCTCCACTGGCACAACCAATACCACCTGAACCTAAAAAGTCTGACTATGTCAGTGACAAACAATCATATCACGGAGTGTTACCGATATACGAGGACAATTTAATTCAGCTAAAAAACGCAACGTTGGGCAGTATATTTGAATTTCACAGTAAGGATAATATCAAATGGTTTTTTTACTTATGAAAGGGATCTCCAAAGAGGAACAGCTAAATACTTTGATACAAACCTAGATGAGATCAATCATTACTTCAAATTTATTGATGAAGAGCATAAGAAACAATTACAGCAACTACGGCAACTTTTCCAAGAACATATTTTTGATACATCACTACGCAGCGAAATTATTAAACAAATTGAGATATTAAATCAGCTCGCATACGATATGGAATACTTCAATCAGCGATTAATTCAGGCGATAATCGATCATGTTGACGGCGTAACCAAATATAAGCAACAATTTTTAAACTTCTTTAGAATACCAGAGGCGAATCTACCAAATTTTAAACTTCCCTGTTATAACGTTCCCGAGTTAAGAAAATCCGTCACTGACCTCATCAATGAGTCCTTCGATGACATACTCGCACAATACAGAAAAACACTGCCGGAGCCAACTATCCTCAGACACAACAATAACACCGAAGGGCAAGGCCGTCATGTATCCCCGGGCATCGTAAATATAACTTCAGTGGTCGCGGTCAATCTTGTGTGTGATGTCATTGATGACAGTTTCAACACAGACACGACAGTATCAAATCAAGCCCAGCAAGGGTTTGTTCTTTATTCATTTACTCCGAAAGAACCACCTGGATTTCTGATTGTGCAAGAGCCAATCAATCCGGTCTATCTACGATGTCATAATCCATGGCTGACCAGAATAAATTTCACGCTGACAGACCAGTCTGGGAATCCCCTTGATTTACGGAATGAAACACTACATATTAGTCTCCTGGTAAAATCGTAAACGATTTTCAGTCTTAAAGGAGACTAGAAATCAAAATATTCCTTCTACGTATGTAATTCTGTACAGATTTTAATTCGACTGTCATGTTTATAAATTAAATATCGTAAGCGGGTAGTGATTTTATTGCATGGAAGATACCACGATTCCGTAAATTGCCGAGTTTTTCCGAGTTTTAATGAGACGACAGATCACGTGGTACCGTGACGCAATACTAGCCAGTCCTCGAATACAAACATAAACATTGGCGAGCGAGGCAGACGAAGGAGACCATTTTGGGTTGCATATTCAAAACTTGAATCTGCAGTCTGATATAATAGTTTATGTACTGTACTGGTCAGTACTAAAAGATTTTTTTTAGGCACAGGCCCCGGGCTGGTGACTTAAATAAACTCAAGCCCTGGCTGAAATTCCACAAGCCCGGACAGTTCATACCTGTCAACTCTCAAGCCGGGAGAAAAACGTCCCGATTTTAGGGGTATTTCCTCATCTACATCCCGATCTCATAATATCTCTAAATTTTTCGCAGCGAAGTCCCGATTATTACATTATGTCTGTCAATTTTCATTTGTCAGAAGAAAAAAAAACCCAACCCCAAACCATTTATAAATAGATATAACGTATGCAATCCACAGTCTAAACTGCCACACTGCAGACATCGTAGTGATATGACTGAAAAATTGTTAAAGTTACGTTAAAATTCAAATCGCACGCACACACGTCTAAATCCGGCACTGGACGAAATAATTAATATCACACAACAGTTTGTTTTTTTCTTCTTCAGTAAATAGAACGTGAACATTAAACATTATTCAAGTAAATTTCAGATGTTTTTATACAACTACAACAGTACTATAGTATAAAAAAAATTAAAAGAATAAAATTGTCACCAATTAGCTTAAATGAATGATCACTGTGAAATTTTCTCTGCAAACAAAATCGCATCTCCATTTCCGCCAAAGAAACTCGGCCAGTTAACATCTGACATTCCTCTACCGTATATGTAAAGTTTAATTACCATGATTAAATTACAAGGAATAAAACAAAATATACCATGCAGTATATGTGGCCCTAAAGAACTAATTCTAAATAAATATTTTGTTCAGCAGACAGTGTTACATGCATTAAGACTTAAACCTGAAGTCCATGGCATTGTAAGTAACAACAAAATAGGCATCGTTTATTTTGGCAATCAATTGCTGGTGTTTACACATACACATACTGTCGAACATGGTTTCTTTGAAGTATGTCCGAAGGGCAGTCCTTTTCAGAAGATCAATGCAAGGATAAGGAGTATGTTCATTAGTCCCACCGGCTTTATTGTTTGCGTACTTAAATCAAAACTTTAGCTATTTTGCAATTTAGCCAGAGCTGACCAGAATATGCAAAATGGGCTTGTCCTGGGTGAATAATAAGGCGTATCACATGGAGGAAAGGTACGTCCCATGGGCGCTCGCACATTGGGGCAAGAGGTTGGGGGTTGGGTCAATAGCCCCCCCCCCCAGTTTCTATAGTCAGCCATTTAATGTGAAACTTTGACCTCTTTTATTTTAATCGCTGCTATTTAAACCGCCCAAGGAATAGTTTTATATCAGTTCCAATCATTACAGATTACCGTTTATACATACTACATGTATACAATGATTTTTTTTTAAATCTGTAATTTTTATAAGATTACTGAAAATTGTGTTTTCTCGAAACACGACAGGTTTAGAATATTATTTTTGACAAAGCCTCCATTTGATTAAAATCAAATCTAAATTTCACCTTGGACAGTAGTGATTTGATTTAGATTGTGCCGTGTTAAGGCATGTATGTCAACATCTTGAAAATACATTTACTAATTTCACCAGCGCGATCCAAGTTTCCTCAGGCAAACAATTTTTGTTTCGACAAGCCTGACGGGCACCTCACTTTGAATACAGGATGGGCCAGAACTAAAACCAGAGGGTCCCAGGGTGTCGGGCTATCAGATTTATTTTTAGCACTGCTGGTGTAGATAAAAGATCTGTGAATTGCTTGTTGCATTTTGTGGTCACTTACTCGGCCTTCTGCCTATTTTCGTAACTCGCACGTTTAACACTTTTCCCAGGATTTAAAATATTCAACGTTATGTCTGGAACAGCGCCAACTTTTAGTCTAGGCCTAGCATTTGCGTATCCTTGAGCTGCCATTTTTTCAGAATCCCTCTCGTTACAGTCCTTTGAGAAATGTAACGAGCAGATAGTGCTGTATGGTGTTGCTTTGAAATCAACTCGTTTGTAATAATGTATCCATTCTTTCATTATGCCTATATCGTTCGGAAAAGAAAAAAAATGTTGTCCACAGGCTTTTATTAATGTTCTATTACACCCGTAAGCAACGCAAAACGGTATTGTCTTTTACTCTGCCAACTCCCACTTGTGCTGCTGGAGTCGCTACTATGACGTCACATCCCGAAAGTAACCGAATAGGCGCGGAAATTTTGCATACGAGGTCACGGAAATTCAGCTCCTCGAAGATAGGCCAATATTTTAATATTGGCATTACGGTCGCAGATGATACTTCAGAATAAGGTTTTCTGCTATAGTACTTTTATTATTATTCTATATTTCCATTGGTTTCTGGTCTCCTTTAAGACTTCCAAGTCCTAAAAATCTTCGATTTTCGGGACTTTCATCGTAAAACGATTTTTCAATTAATAATATTATATTATAATAATGTCCCAAAAGTCAAAGACTTCCCAGAAATGCAAAACATTTCCGAAAAAATGTGATGATGATTTCATTGATGATAGCAGTGACATCACCGACGACGACAGCAGTGATGTAACTGACGATGATGTCACTGATGTCACTGACGATGATAACACTGATGTCACTGACGATGATAGCAATGATGTCAGTGACATCACCGACGACGACGATAGCAGTAATGACACCGTCAACATAAAAAATATTTCAATAAATTATAAAAAAAATATAACACTAGTAAAAATCGTTTACGATTTCACAATTAATCAAGCAAGTATCATATAATGTATCACCACGTGAAATGTTTCATATATGATAAAGTACTTCTTGATAACGCTGTCAGAACCGGAAAAGTTACCCCGGTAAAAATAATTGTTGATATATACGGTCACGACGATTTTATACTGACTGATGCACAACTGCAAGTATTGATAAAAGATCATGTTGTGATCGCGCATTGCGATACACATCAAATCCTCGAGTATATACGCTTATTTAGATCGTTAGATAGATAAATATATATATTTATAAATATGTACCACTACATAAATGTTTTTGTGTATGACAAACAAACACTCGAGCAAGCAGTCAAGGCTGCATTTGCACAAGAAGAAATTAACGTTAAATTGCTCATTGATGAATACGGAGAAGAAGATTTCTTACTAACACAGCAACAGTTAGATAGTCTCAGACGCGAGCATATTACCGCAATAGTATGTGACAGAGATCAAATTCTCAATTATGCACACTCCTGCATTGAACCCAACCAACTAATCACCCTGATTTCATCAGGGATTTCATCTCCTTGATTTCATCCTTGACTTTGTCAAGGGGGAGTAAAAAAAAAAGTAATATTTTTTTTTACTTTCGATTTCACTTCCAAGTACTTGACTTTGTCAAGGTGACAAAGTCAAGGTGAGGTATTTACTTCCTCGTCAGTGACTTTGTCAGTGATTTCATCATCCTTGACGCTGTCAGCGGACATACAATGTTTCAATTTTCTAACGCGATTATTTATTATCTTTTTTGTTTCATACTCGGCTGCCAATGCCAGCATGATCTTTTCAATGGAACAAATTCATTTATTTGTGCTTCTTCTACGCTGGCCAGCGATTTATACAAATTATTTTGGATCATCTTTATGAATCGATATTGAGCAGGAAGAATATAACGCCCTGCTTCATATAACGATTCAAAATCAGACAGAATTGTTTCAGGATTTAGTGATATATTAAATCCTTGTTTTTCTAATTTTTTAATAGCATCAATAGCATCATTTTAATAGCATCAATCACATTATTTTCGTGATTAATATTTATATATATTTTTATATATTTAAAATAAAAATATGTGGGCGTTTTGACCCTTGTATTTACATATATAACTTAATTCTAACTTATCCTAGGACGGTACAAACATATAACTTAATTCTAACTTATCCTAGGAGGGTACAAACATGTAACTTAATTCTAACTTATCTTAAGACGGCACAAACACATAGTATTTACAATATTTACAGTAGAAGCATATTTACAGCAGCAGAAGCATATTTACAACATTGTATTTACATATAACTTAATTCTAACTTATCCTAGGACGGTACAACATATAGACAGCACAGACAGATGCGGGGTTATATTCTAAGTCCAACAAAATTGCACCCCCTCCCCCAAAATCAATCCCGTTGGGTGGTAAAAGACCACCCCTGACGGGGCGATAACGGAGAAAGTTGTGCAACTTCGTTGGGTTTCGAAACCCCGTATATTATTCGGACGATATTGTATATAAACCGACTGATACTTGGAAGCTCAAAAATAGCTCACGCGATGGGCGTGACTTGTTTAAAATGTTTTTTCTTAAATATGATCGTGTGGAAAATACAGATGTACCATAACCCAGAAAAAGTGTAATAAAATAGTGATATTGTCTGTAAAAAAAAAAGATAAATACGCCTTTGTCATTCTTGACGCTGTCACCTTGATAAAATCAAGGGGAAATAAAGGGAAGTTATTTACTTCCTTGTACACAGAAAACCGTCTGCTGTTACCTGTAAAGAATATACCGCTAAGCCGTGCTCGATAAATTTACCTATTGCACAAAGGGATGGAACTAATTGCATGAGATATGCCTAACGGAGTTATCTCCGTTTGGAAAATCCTCGTGATAATGAAAAGTAATCTTCTGCTTATATGTTTTTGACAGAGTAGATTTGATTATATTTTCTGCAACACGTTGAACTGAACGGGGGTTAATACCAAAATACTTGCCAGCTGAGTTCATTGAGTAAAATATTATTTCTTCACAAGTACTTATGTTGAAAGATCTGACAGCTCTGGGAATTTTTGCAAATTTACCAGTGCCACCTCATGCAGAATTCTCGCTCGGAGTAATGGATTGTAAATTTTGGAAAGAGTTTATAAAGTTTATTATTATCTTTGTGATCAATTACAAGACCGTCTTTGATCTCTCCGTTAAATACCTCAAACACAAACCTATGAATGTGATAACTTTTTTCCAACAGTAAATCTAAGATAACCAGCATAATCAACAACACCAACTTGGTTTTTCAACCTTCTATTTCTGACTATTCCCTCGCGAGATGCTTCGTAATTTTTAACGGTCGGATGTGGGACAAATTCTTGGCTCCTTTACACTATAATATATTTGTCTAATTTATAATTTGTCTGAAAATTTAGTTATATAATCACTCTCTGATTTCAGCGCATCTCCATTATTTTTTTTATTGTAGTATCGCTTGAGTTCACGGTATCGCTTTCCTCCGCATCCCGCACATAACTGTGTTTTACCCCTGACCCCAATACCACATCGAGGACACGGTATAGGTCCTGTGCTTCCTTGTGTGATGCTTTGTATGTGTTCACCGCAGAATTCCTTCCTGCAGGGCTTATTACAGACTGTTACAGATCCAACTTTTAACCACTTGCAGTTATTCATTTGTATATATAATATTTCTTATTTAAATATTTGTCTTAAATATAATATGAAGGAGTTATTTGGCGCCGGGAGATTCGATCTTGACAGACTAAACAGAGACTCACGACGACGGAATCTAACTGATCTATTTAATATTATCAGGAATGCCAAAAAAGAATTCCGCGACGACGGCGCATCACATGTATGGTCGTCATTTAAAATTATCCGCGACATTGACGAAATCATCGATGACAGCATCGATGTTGACGAAGTCATCGATGCTACAATGACTGATGCCCGAGCAAAAACAATTATTGATTATCTTCCCCTTGATAAACATCAACGCGGTAAGAAATATTTTTTCAGAATAAAATTTATTGTGCAAACAGATTCCGATATATGGATTATCCGTGACAAACTCGACCCTGTTCTTGATAATGGAAAAACCGTTCTGGTAAGTAAAGATTCCAAACCAGGAATGCTGACAGGGATTGATAAACTATATTACGCTCGAGCGTATCCTGTAACCGCAGTCATTTATGGAATCTATCCGGTAAAAAACCAAAAAATTGATAAACTCACCCCGATGAGGACGACTACGTCGTTGGCGTTAAATTGTGTAGCCGAGCGAGTAATGGAACATTTTAAAAACGCAAAACGAGGAAACGGTTTAACCGATCTGCGACGTGAAAAAATAGCAGCATGGGCTGAGCAAGTCAAGGATACTGGGGCATCAATAAATGATGTTGCTGTGCTATCAAGTAAATTAAAATTTTCAATAACAGTAAAAACACTAACCGGGGAAATATTATATAATTCGAAGCATTATAAAAAGTCAGGATCACCGATTGAAATTATTGATCATAACTCTCATGCCTGGACTGATGCATTTACAATATTTCCACGAGATCGTGTTGTAAAACTTTACTCGGAAAACATATTTGATGTTATTTACACGCTGAGTAAAACCGACCCTGTGTCAGTGTGGTTATTTAAGAGTTCCGAAGATGGCGAATATGATCAATTTGTAAAACCCAACGGTGAATTATACCGGACGGAATCGTTGCAACAACAAATAAAAAAACTCGCAGAGAAATATGTGAACATCGAAGGAAACATTGAGCAGTTATTGGTTAATTGTTTTACAGTTCCAAGTGTTGCCGCTCACGCCGCAAGAGAAAGAAATTCGTGGAGACCAACCCGAAGTCAGTTTCTTTCGGATATACAATTGAGTTGTGTCGAGTATGGACATGGCGGGTTGTGGAATATCCGGTATGACTACCGGGATATGATTTCCGTGGATATGATTGCTTGCTACCCAGGAAGCTTTCTCGGGATGGGCAAGTGTCGCGAATACTTTAAGCGATTTGGACATCCCACGAACTCGATGACACGAGTTGCTATAAACGGTCCTTTACCCGATTTTGACCTGACAGGATTTGCTCGTGTGACTTTGTTTGAATTCGCCGCGAGACTTCATCCGTGCTGTTATGTTTGGTTTGGCAGACACTTCAGTGAGAAGCGCTGGGTACCAATAGTGTTATTGCGATATATGCTTGACAGCCGAATACTGGTATCGTCGACTGTCAGTGAAGCAATCATATCATATCAACCGCAGACCTCAGTTTGGTTGCCAACACCGAAGCGTATCAGTCTCGATGAAGTTATTAGCGAGTATGCACGAGAGAGTCCAAATACACCGATCGATGTCATTATTAAAGAAGCTCCTAAAGTTCTCAAGATCAAACTCGGTAATAGTGAAAAAATAGCAAAAGATCTCGAACGAAGAATAATTGGTAAATTTACTCAAGGTGCTGCATATGATCACAAACTACATCACTCGCGACTGATTATCGATGATGCTGAATTTGATTTTATAATTGCTGACGCTCTTGCGAGAAATATATTTTGTAATCGGGAGGACGCTTACTTGTCCGACGGGAAAAAGTTGGGCACAATTGTAAGTTATATCGACGGAGAATCGCCTCAGTACACACATCTAAGATCTTCAATGCTGGCTTATGTTTCTATAAATTTGCTATCAATGATAAATCGATTTCCTGACACCGCAGTTAGAGTTGCAACGGATTCATTTTATCTAAGTAAAAGATATTCAGAATCATTGGCTTTTACAAGCAACGATGAATGGAGTTCGTGGAGAATAAAAGCGGAGATGTTACATGAATATTGTGAATCCGCTGATGTTGCAATTAAGGATGATTATTGTAAATCAGGATTATCAGAAATGTCGACGGCATTGACAAAGTCAATGTTGCCATCTGTGCATGATCCAATCACCAGACACAAAACCGTTTATTTGAATGGGCCGGGTGGGTCTGGTAAGACAACTCGAGCGATTGAATTATTTGGAAAATCGGATATGATTGTGCTAACACCTACACACAGGCTTGCCAGGGAGATGAAACAACGAGGAGTCAATTCTTGTACTTATCACAGCTTTTTCAAATACAGCGGCGGTGTGTGGACGTCAGATCAAATTGGAATAAAATATATTCCCGAGAAAATAATTTGGGATGAGATATGTACGGTGCCCTTGGAAACATTAAAAACATTTCTTGATTGGCTGTTAACGAAAAATACTGCAGTGATAATGTGCGGCGATCACGGTCAACCACCTCCGTTTGTCGGCGCATCTCCACATGATTGGTTAAAAGATTTTGTTGATTATTACGAAGAAGTGTCTGATGATCATAGAGCACTTGATGCAACTTTGAAAGAATTTAAAACATTAATCAGATTACAACCGAATAAAATTCAATGTGAAATTATGCGCGAGATGATTCCTGAAACTTCAATGAGCGACTTTTGGAGCTCGTGGAAACCAGACGATTTGATAGTAGCAAGTAGAAAGATAGTCAGAGACACACTTCAACAGCAGTTATTTCAATTACAACAAGAAAAGTTTCCAATGCTGCCAGTGCCTTTATGTTATAGACCAGCTGATACGCGGTTACAAAATATAGATGTTGATATACCAGGGCGCCTGACTTCGTCAGGGACAGAGAAACAGAATTTAGTATTGAATGATATTGTGTTAGTTGATATTAATACTGTCAAAGATGCACTAAAAATGAATAAATCCCCGTGGACGCTAGGATACGCAATGACAATTCATTCATCTCAAGGACTAACTATCAGTGATACAACTGTCTGGATCGTTGATGATCGAATCGAATGGTCAAACCTAGTCTACTTGGCTGTGTCCAGAGTCAGAAGAATATCTCAACTGCGAAGAATTGTATTGGAAGATTCAATGGCTGATAAAAACAACAGCATCACCGATGGTGATGTAATAAAAAGAAAACTCGCCGGTTACAAACAGAGTGTCAAAAAAAATAATCGCGATTTCGACCTTGATGTTGACTTCGTTGTTGCGCTGAAACAACAGCAGAATAATCACTGCGCGAGCTGTAACTGTATAATGCTATGGCAGTATTCGAGTAATAATCCAAGACAATTTACCGTAGACAGAAAAGATAACAATCGCGGTCATACAAATGATAATATCATGTTGACCTGTCTTGAGTGCAATCGACGTAGAGGCGCTAGTTAAGTGATCGGGGTGGTAATTGTGTGTCCTCGGGAATTACTTGTAATTGCTCACGTGTGAATCCACGTTGAGGAGCAGTTGAATCCAACCTGCAGATTGCTGGTCTACTAGTAGATCTTGTCACGGTGGATATCTTGTGTGTGGTAACACTCCAAATAGGATCAGTCGCTCTTCGTTTACTACCTTCAAGTTCACCCGGTTCATATAAATATCTAACTGTAACATCACCCAGTATTTTTTGTTTTTCTTTCTTTCGTGGTATATTTTTTTGAAAAACACCTTGTGTTTTTGTGATCGCGATGGCAGGTTTCATGTTGGTTGTTCGTGTGATCTCATTATTTAGCGCAGCTATCACGCTTGGTAATCTTGCAACCCATTCGCGCGATCTTGTATCCTGAATAAATTCCTTCGCGTATTGATATCCAAATAACCGCTCAGCAAGTGTTCGATTGAATCGCTCAACAATTGCCTGATCGCGATGAATTTCAGTATGTCCTCGTCTGATGTTGACGTTATGTTGTTTCATCAGTGATGATACTGCACCCTGAAATTCTTTGCCAGGATCAACTTGTAACAGATTTGGCCATCGCAGACCACCTCGTTGATAAATTCGTTTAAACGCAGAAGCAACCTCAGATGCTGTTTTAGTCGTTAACGGTTCAGCATCTTTGTATCTACTTGCAACATCAACTACAGTTAACGCGTACTTGTATGTACGTCTTCGGATAGTATCATGTGGCAGAAATAATATATCAGCCTGATGAACCTCATTTGGCACACTAACATCAAAATGTGCAAAGTGAATTTGTTTAGGACGCGGTAGATAAATTTGCCATATTGCCTGTCGGGATAATCAATTTTTAGCAGTAACTTTTGTAACCTTTGCTGCTTCAGCGAGTTTACTAATTGCTGCGCTACCTCTCTAATATCCGCTTGGGGAATAATAAATCGACTCCATTATATACCAGTACCTAGCGCTAATTTACCTTTTATTGCGGATTTTATCAACCAGGATGCTAACCTTTCCTTGAAAGATTTACCAGTGATGGCATTTAACGCATGAATTAATTTCACGTCCGCGAGATGGCGCTGTTGCAAAACCTTACTTCGGTAAGCTACATCATGAGCATGACACGCCTTATCAATAGCATTTATCGGATACTCACCTGGATTGGGCTGATCCTGAGCATCAAGTCTGATATCAAGTCGGGTTCCAGGACCACAGTAATTATATCCTGGAAGATGTTTTTCTCCTGGGTATTTAGCCCACGGTGTTCCTGGTAACTTGGCTAACTTGGCTGCGATATCACCTCCTTTTCTTAAAAAATAAATTTAAACTTTTTTGTGCCACATCGTTCACACTTGCCTGTAAGCGCTTGTCGATTATTTTTTGTTGTAATTGTTGTCATATCCGCAGTTGGGGTACGTGCTCGGCATTTCACACAATATAAATTCATATTTTTTTTATGATATATCTAATGGAGATTACTGACTTTTCTTCTACAAAACGACGAGAGCCAATCAAACATAACTCAGTGCTACCAAATTCAATTCGAATGATTATTATAGGTCCATCTGGGTCGGGTAAGACACAGTTGTTACTTAATTTAATAATGAAGTGGATGAAGTGGGATAAATTATATTTGATAGCACCGTCGGTGGATGATCAACGGTGTTATAGCGTACTGAAGGATTACAACGAAAGTGCAAAATCGATAAGTGAAGAAGATGTTGTTGATTTTATAACTGATATTGATGAAGTATCGATGATATTGATGGGAGTTTTAATAATTTAGTTGTGTACGATGATATCATGTTGGACAAACAATCAAACCCTACCAGGATATTTTCACGTGGACGACACAAAAACACTGATGTGATTTATGTAACTCAACGGTATACACAAATTCCGAAAGTGATCAGAGATAACTGTAACGTTCTCACGGTATTTAACGGCGTTGACGCACACACGTTACGAAATATACATCAGACTTGGTTCAGCGGCGACATGGACATAAATAAATTCAGAAATTTCTTTAGTCGTGCTCAGGCAAAACCACACGGATTTGTAACGATAAATTTACATGATCCTCGGACACGGTATCGAGTTGGGTTAGATACAATTTTTAACTAGAAACGCTAGCGTTTCCAGAAATCCTAGGATTAGAAATGCAAGCATTTCGAGCAGCAGAGAGACTGAGCCACCGAGTGTTTCGTCTAGTAGACCCTTGTATCGAGAAGTAGTTATATAGGTAGATATTTTTCATGAGATAACCCTTCTGGTCAGCGAAGAAAGCCTATTTATCAGTGTTTTCTGACCAGAAGGGTTTATTTTGTGAAGACAAATCTTCTATCAAGAGTGTTTTCGATAGAAGGTTCTGTTTGACGAAATAGTTGGTTGGCTCAGTCTCTCTGCTGCTCCCGCATCCGAGGCGGACGCTTAACCACTTGTGCCACCGGAGCGGTCCAACAAACATTGATATGGTGATTATTTCTACAAAAAGATATGACATTCTCCATTTTCTCTTGAGGCGTTTCATCTTTGTTCGAGTCATCAATCCCACAAAGTTTAATATTTTCGTTCTGGATACATTGATCCAAGTCATCAGTGACTTCAGTGAGACATTCCATACACGTATTCCATAATTTTCTTCACTGAGTATTTTATTTTCTGTCTCGTCCTTATCGGTTCTTTCTTTAAAAAACTTATTTTCCTTGTTTCGCTTCAAATAGTTCTCAACAAGTTTCCAAATCATTTCACAGATCCCCAGTCTCTTTTGAAATATATTAGTGTATAAGGCCTATGAGTTCAGTGAGTATTGTGAGTAATCACTGCTAATAAATGAAGGGTTAGTCACTGAGATGACATGTGGGCGGACTAACATTTAGGACAAATTCAATGTACTTCATATACTCTTTTCATTATCTGCATATGTGTTTTATTGAGATAAAGTGTTTTGTTATAAAACAATGTTTGTATCACTCCATAAATGGTTAAAACAGATGAAAAATACATAATTATATGTGCGATTGAGAGCAAATTTGAAATTCCTGATGATAGATCAAGCATTGACGCCAGAGGATCTAAAGCAAAACCTCTTGCGTTAGAGGGGAGGGGATGGCGTAGGGGTGAGGTGAAGAAGTCTTAATAAGTGGGTGACTTTTTTTCAGCTGGTACCTTTGCAAGATTTTAATACCAATGGAATTGCCGATTGTGAACAATTGCTATAAGCAAAGATATTCATATCAGGAAGTTTTATTTTACCTGATATATTATTATTACTTTAATGAGTAATAGTAATTCAAATCGTCCAGAGCCTTTGATAGTGTCAACTATGATAAATGGCAACTTAAATCGTCCAGAGGCATTGACAGTGTCAATCATGATAGAAACTTAAATCGTCCAGAGGCATTGACAGTGTCAATTATGATAGAAACTTAAATCGTCCAGAGGCAGTGACAGTATCAATCATGATACCAGCATAAATAATCCAGGGGCACTGACAGTGTCAACTATGATAGTATCATTGCTAATAGTTTGGTCATGTAGGAGGAAACAGATAATATAAAAAAATTGTAAGCAATCGCATCCTATCATATCACTGTTCAACAAAGTTCTCTGTATCAAATATTCTGGAAAGAAAAGATTGTTATCGTTTTATAGTCTATATGCAATAATACGGTGTCCGAATATAGTAAACAAACACTGTTCAGATTAACAAAATATGCTTCTCGTGGGTCGGTGGTTCTTTCCGGGGTTTTCCCGGGTTCTTCCTCCACCATTAATACTGGCCGCCATGTATAGCCTATCGTGTGCTGAAAAATGGCGTTAAACCCCACAACAACAACAACAACAAAATATGTTATAACATCAGTTACTGAATGATTTATGAAAGGAGCATAAAGGACATAAACTATAACAACTGCAAACGACATGCACACATTAACAAACGAAAGATTAACACAAAAAATGACCGAGATCATCAGCTAAATAAGAAATTCTGATCCTCAAAAATAAAAACGGTGAACATTTTGTATATCTACTTATTTTGATAAATTATATAAACTTAATTCAAATAGTATGTGTGAACATTTCCGGTGTATAGTTAAGAGTGTCATTATTAAGAAAAATGCGTCATTAGAATGTCACATAAGCTCATGCTACTGTGCAGCCCTCTGTCAAAGTACTACATTAAGATACATTACTACACGATAGCCAATTCATGATGGAAATAACTTGTTGGGATATTTCAAGTCCATACAGCTAAATATGTGCCTAACATATCAACTATAAGTAAAATTAGATCTGGTGCGATGTACTGAATGTGAAATTCTTATCCCAATCATTCTACAAAATATGGTAATTTGCTCATGCGGGACCTGTAACCATGATAAGGTCAGATGTAAACAGTTAATTCCAATGATCATTTCGTGGTGTAGTTTTTAGAGTGTCACTTAATAATTATTCTTTTTAATTAACAATGCTTAAA
The DNA here is from genome assembly GCA_028554795.2 of Sinohyriopsis cumingii. Lineage (NCBI taxonomy): Eukaryota > Metazoa > Mollusca > Bivalvia > Unionida > Unionidae > Sinohyriopsis > Sinohyriopsis cumingii. Next base: position 217,344 of record CM068841.1, on the reverse strand, counting down.
ATACAATGGTTCACTAGAATGGGATATAAGCATGTGCTACAATGCTGATCTTTGCCAATTAATGCCTTAACCTACATTAAGAAGAAAAAGAAATTCATTTGTGTTAAACTTACTTTGTTTTGCTGTTTTCCTACAACTAATGAAATACGCCTGGGCAAAGTACATTTTATCCCTTAGACTATATTTCTCTTGAGATTTTTCATTCACTGACAGTTTTAAAATGTCTTAGCAGGCATCCCGAGGCTTTACAATAAAGTCTCCATTTCTCTCCTCTCATTAGGTACCATATAACAATGTTTATAAATAATTACTGAAAACCATACAAGCAGATAGTTGTTACTCATATAATCACCCCATCATAAACCCATAATTTAACTGCTTGGACCCATAATAAATAGTGTCAATGACCTAAAGGCGTAAGTTAACTGATTGGACCCAGAATAAATAGTATCAATGACCTAAAGGCGTAAGTTAACTGATTGGACCCAGAATAAATAGAATCAATGACCTAAAGGCGTAAGTTAACTGATTGGACCCATAATAAATAGTATCAATGATCTAAAGGCGTAAGTTAACTGATTGGACCCATAATAAATAGTATCAATGACCTAAAGACGTAAGTTAAATGCTTGCACCCATAATAAATAATATCAATGACCTAAAGACGTAATTTAACTGCTTGCACCCATAATAAATAGTATCGATGACCTAAAGACGTAAGTCAACTGATTGCACCCATAATAAATAGTATCAATGACCTAAAGACGTAAGTTAACTGTTGCACCCATAATAAATAGTATCGATGACCTAAAGACGTAAGTCAACTGATTGGACCCATACTAAATAGTATCAACGACCTAAAGACGTAATTTCACTGATTGGACCCATAATAAATAGTATCAACGACCTAAAGACGTAATTTAACTGATTGGACCCATAATAAATAGTATCAACGACCTAAAGACGTAAGTTAACTGATTGGACCCATAATAAATAGTATCAATGACCTAAAGACGTAATTTAACTGATTGCACCCATAATAAATATTATTAATGACCTAAAGACGTAATTTAACTGATTGGACCCATAATAAATAGTATCGATGCCCTAAAGACGTAAGTCAACTGATTGCACCCATAATAAATAGTATCAATGACCTAAAGACGTAATTTAACTGATTGGACCCATAATAAATAGTATCGATGACCTAAAGACGTAAGTCAACTGATTGCACCCATAATAAATATTATCAATGACCTAAAGACGTAATTTAACTGATTGGACCCATAATAAATAGTATCAATGACCTAAAGACGTAATTTCACTGATTGGACCCATAATAAATAGTATCGATGACCTAAAGACGTAATTTAACTAATTGGACCCATAATAAATATTATCAATGACCTAAAGACCTTAAGTTAACTGATTGGAGCCATAATAAATAGTATCAATGACCTAAAGACGTAATTTAACTGATTGGACCCATAATAAATAGTATCGATGCCCTAAAGACGTAAGTCAACTGATTGCACCCATAATAAATATTATCAATGACCTAAAGACGTAATTTAACTGATTGGACCCATAATAAATAGTATCAATGACCTAAAGACGTAATTTCACTGATTGGACCCATAATAAATAGTATCAACGACCTAAAGACGTAAGTTAACTGATTGGACCCATAATAAATAGTATCAACGATCTAAAGACGTAAGTTAACTGATTGGACCCATAATAAATAGTATCAACGACCTAAAGACGTAATTGAACTGATTGGACCCATAATAAATAGTATCAATGACCAAAAGGCACAATATCAACTCGAGAGATTTCTTCATGTGTTTGAAGCAAAGGCGCTGTTCTGACTTTTGAAATATATTTTCTCTTACAAAATTTGAACATTATCCATTATTAGCAATACAAATATGATGATAATAGTTAGCATCGACCCCAAAGAGAACATAAATATAAACATATCTGCAATAAAAGCTTTAAACCTTTAAGAAATATTTTAAAATTTTAATATTTAATTTGATACTTTTTTTAATCAATATACACAAAATGTGACTAAATTTTAGTAATATACTTGGAATTACAATTTAAAATTTTACGATCAAGATTATTAAGATGCTGACAGGATTCACATTGTGTTTACTTGAATTCTCTGTATAATAATTATAACGATAAGGGCATTGAACTGTTAAATGGCAAGTTATCCTGAATCAAAACCAAATACCAAAAATTGTATCTTTCTCTGTCGGGATATTTTAATAATAGAATTAAGAACTTTTGAGATTTTATTCCAAATGACGTATATTAATTTGTGTATGGAAATTATATTGACTGTGATGACGATAACCTCTTAATACAGATGAATACAAAAAAAAATCCAATGAAGTGTATAACGGCTTTGGCTTATCCCTAACGGATTTGTGCAGAAGTTTTCATGTTTATATTATGAATGGAAGACGTGTTGAGGATAAAAATGGTCAGTTCGCATGTATTAGTTACAATTATTGTAGTGTATGATATGTTATTCGGAAATATTTAGATGTATTACCGGTTTCTTGGTTTGATGATTCTACACATTTCTCCTTATATCGTTTATTTTTTTTTCAACCTACTATGCGATAAGGCACAAAATATAAAGAAAATAAAACTACCGTTTACTACCGTTCAAGCTGAAGCTGAATTCAGGTTATATAAGGGTTATATATCAACATTTAAATATACCAGTGCACTCAAGAAAATAGATTTCAGAGAGTCCTAAATAAATAAATTATTCAAGAGAGGAAACGAATTGACAACTTTGATATCTTTGAAAGCAAACAAAATCTTTATCAAAGCATCCATTTTGAGTTCGATGACTATGACTGTAATGTTAGCAAAAAAGTCCTCATCTGGAAGACGATGACTAAATTATAATCCCGGGTCCGTGTCATGATTTATCAGTACACGTCTAAAACAAATTTACAATTCTTTCCCATCCAAGATTGATCACAGTTTCGCATGTCCTAAATACATGGACGGTGACAAGAGCGGCCCAAACAATTGCAGAGGTTTCCTGTCGATATTTTGAGCAAAGTCTTTACTGATGTACTGAACACACATGTCTAAACATGGGCGAAAGAGAACAGTCTGATAAGCAAACCGCATACACGGTTTAGGAAAAACTACCCTACATGCAACATCATGTTTACTGCTAAGACATTAGTTCAAAATATGTTTGGATTTTATTGTCTAGTGGCAGTTTGTTGATTTTTTTCAAAAACGCTATCGGTAAAGTACAACATGACTGTCACTCATAAGTGTATGAATGGAAAAATAGTGAATGTTCGAAGACATATGTATAAAAACTTAAAACAAAATGTGTCCACACGCCTAATGGTTCAAATACTTATTTCGAAAATGCAGTAGGCACACGGCTAGGAAGTGTTCTGAGCCCTCTTACGTGTATCTAATTATTACTGATTTGATTCCACAGCTTAAGTTTCAGTGCAGACAAGGTGTATTTATTTTAGAATATATTGATACTTTTTGTGCAAAACGTTATGCTGATGATGTTATTAACTTCGCTAATAAAGTAAGGCTTCTGCAACAGCAATTAATGTTACTGACATTTGATATATTTTGGGATTTATTTTTATTAAAATTGGTAGCATGGTTTGCCTAGTAAAACCTGAAGTTATTGTTTTAGAAATATGGTATATATTAAACAAAACGACGCGTGGTTTTTCAAAGAAGGACGTATTGGTTGTGTGCCTTATTAGAAATATATGGGTTTATCCTTCATTTCAAAACTGCTATGAACAAAATCAAAGTAGGCACTTACTTATCTGTTAAAGAAAAGTTAAAGAAAAGCAAATAAACTGTTTATAATTATTAACAACGTTTCAGTTGTTTTACTGAGGATAATGTTTTTAAAATGTTAGACACTCGTAAAATCATTTATAGGTCAGAAATTATGGGATATTAATTTTGCGAATTGAAACTATGCACTATCATTTTCGCAAACAAGTTTTGGTTATTTGTAAAGCCCTTAAATAAATGAGTTAGAATTAAGGGAAAAAAAACAACACTATTGTAATTTATGTCAAAAACAACAAAGGAAACCGTTTATCTGGTATTTCATTTTTTCTGTTTGACCAGATAATTTTCATCAATGAAAGAATTACTTTAATAAAATTTATTATCATCAAATGTCTGCTGAACATGTTTTACTTTATCCCTCGTGATTCTTAATAGCATATTAATTATAGGAAATATTTATTATTATATTATTTTGACGTTCCATTTCAGACAATTAATACCTCAGATGAAGAGGGAATTAAAGATTCGTACGGTTGTAATAAGTATCCTCAGGGCCGCAGAAAGAGTACCAAAACTAGGGCAAAATTCCGGGGGGAACACAACTGAAAGTGGACCTACCGCCGAAGAGAATTTATTTGTAATTCATAGGGGTCTACTAGAGAAAATTTAGGGCCATCAAAGACACTTCCTATCCTCTATCATGCTGCTCTGTAGAAAAATATTGCACAAGCTATTTATGTTGTGTCTACCTCAGTGCAGGAGCGAGTTGTGAATACGTCGATGCTGCAGCTGGTTGCGAGTTCCTCGGTGCAGGAGATGTTTGTTAGTACCTCGTTGCTGGAACTGGTTAGAGTACATCGGTGCTCGCGTAGCGAAAATTGTGAACAATACAACTTGTTCCGCACAATGCATTACATTTTAGTTTTGTCGGTTTGACGCCATTTTTCAGCACATGATATGCTATACATGTCGGGCAGTATATTTGGAAGAGGAAGAATTGGGGAAAACCCCGGGAAGAACAACCGACCCACGAGAAGCACAATGCATTTTAAATCTGGTTAATCATCGTGAGTCTGTACATGTCTTATCATGTTGACTTCATTAACATGGCATTCACTTCATTCATCACACTGTAATGTCATGACGGTGCTGCAGAGAAATACATATATAATAAAATCTATAAAGAATAACATGTTCGAAGATAAAATAGCAGCCAAATAAACCTAAACGTTTTACATAGTTTACTACATATGTAGCAGTGTCTCATAACCTTTAAATTTTTCTTCAAATCTTCGCGATTTGTACTTAAATTTAAAAGTAATCTTCGCAAATGCATCTTCTATAAATACATACGAAATTGAATTACGGCAAAACAAACCTTTTGATCCTCATACGCCTTTGGAAATAAATCATCCAAATGGATAAAGTAAAATTTCGATACAATGCGTAAGTAGTGAAGTGGGATACCGTAGGGACTAGGGGACTTCCATGTTAAATTGGAGAGTTGTACCGTAGGGACTATGGAAAATTTAACATTAGAGAAATTATTTTGTACCGTAGGGACAATGGGAATTAACATTGGGGAATAGTTCGTGGGACTGTCTAGGGACAAGGGGAATTTAACAGGGAATAGAGTTTGGGTCTGTCTAGGGACAAGGGGAATTGAACAGGGAATAGAGTTTGGGTCTGTCTAGGGACAATGGGAATTGAACAGGGAATAGAGTTTGGGTCTGTCAAAGGGACAAGGGAAATTAACATGGGAAATTGAAACAGGGAGGGTCTGTATAGCGTCATGGGGAATTGAACATGGTGGGACTGTCTATGGACAATGATGGTAGAGGGTCAAACACAACAGAGACAGAGACATACATACACTAGTACAAGCGTGAGATTTATATATAAAGCATTACCAAGACCTGAAATCTTGCTGGGGTGTTCAAAAATTTGCATAATTGTAATGATGCTATAAATAAATATAATCAAGGAAATGCTCAACGACAAAATGGATGTGACTAAAAGTAACGCTAAAATGACGAAATTGTCCCAGAATTTATAGGAAAATAAACATATCCCCGAAAATTAAGTTACAATGGTTTAGACTAAAATGGATAAAATTAGTAACTACTTACAATATCAGCTTGTGTGACGATCGTGGATAAACACCCATGTATCTATTTATAGCTATAATCAGCTGAAATTCCTATGAAATCTCACTATCTATTTATAGCTACAACTTGTGGGTTATTCCTTTGGAAAATCCCACTATTTTTTCATAGCCTCAGCTTGAGTGACGTTCCTGTTTATGAACTCTAGTACATATCTATAGCTACAACCTGTGGAAAACCCCAAGTCCATATTTATAGTCTCAAAATTTCCAGCGTCAGTGAAGTCACTGTACTGGAAATTAGGGGATAAATGGCAAAAGTGTTGCAAGTGGCTGACCTGAATACGCACTATTGTAGGTAGGTAGGTTGAATGTATTTGATAGGGATAAAGGGAGTTTCATGGGGACAAACAGAGACCAATACACACACACACACACACACACACACACACACACACACACACCACAAAGGGAAGAAGAATAAACAAACCCAAAATATACTATTCACACAGGGAAGAGGAAAAAAACACAACAAATATACTATCTAGACGTTCTTACACTAACACACCCACACACACACAAACACACACACAAACACAGAGAGATCGAAGAATAAAACCAAAATTAAAATATACTATTCATACAAACGTACGCGAACGGATACAAACCCCAAATATACTATCCACACAACGTTGCTAACGCTCGCAAACCCCAAATATTCTATCCATACAACGTCGCTAACGCGTACAAACCCCAAATATACTATCCACACAAACGTACGCGAACGCATACAAACCACAAATATACTATCCACACAAACGTACGCGAACGCATACAAACCGTAAATATACTATCCGCACAAACGCACGCGAACGCATAAAAACTCCAAATATACTATCCATACAAACGTACGCGAACGGATACAAACCCCAAATATACTATCTACAGAACGTCGCTAACGCTCACAAACCCCAAATATACTATCCACACAACGTCGCTAACGCATACAAACCCCAAATATACTATCCACACAACGTCGCTAACGCGTACAAACCCCAAATATCATATCCACACAAACGTGCGCGAACGCATACAAACCCCAAATATACTATCCATACAAACTTACGCGAACGAATACAAACCCCAAATATACTATCCACACAAACCTACGCCAACGCATACAAACCCCAAATATACTATCCACACAAAGTTGCCAACGCGTACAAACCCCAAATATACTATCCACACAAACGTACGCGAACGCATACAAACCCAAATATACTATCCACACAAACCTACGCGGACGCAAACAAACCCAAATATACTATCCACACAAACCTACGCGAACGCATACAAACCCCAAATATACTATCCACACGAACGTACGCGAACGCATACAAACCCCAAATATACTATCCCTACAAACTTACGCGAACGCATACAAACCCCAAACATACTATCCATACAAACTTACGCGAACGCATACAAACCCCAAATATACTATCCACACAACGTCGCTAACGCACACAAACCCAAAATATACTATCCACAAGGAAAGGAGAGAAAACAAACCCAAAATACACTATCTACACGGAAGGGAGGAAAAGCAAAACCAAATATACTATCCATACAAGCGCACGCGAACGCATACAAACCCAAATATACTATCCACACAAACGTACGCGAACGCGTACAAACCCGAAATATACTATCCACACAAACGTACGCGAACGCATACAAACCCCAAACATACTATCCACACAAACGTGCGCGAACGCATACAAACCCCAAATATACTATCCATACAAACTTACGCGAACGCATACAAACCCCAAATATACTATCCACACAACGTTGCTAACGCGTACAAACCCCAAATATACTATCCACATAAACGTATGCGAACGCACACAAACCCAAATATACTATCCATACAAACTTGCGCGAACGCATACAAACCCCAAATATACTATCCACACAACGTCGCTAACGCATACAAACCCAAATATACTATCCGCATGGAAAGGAGGGAAAACAAACCCAAAATATACTATCTACACGGAAGGGAGGGAAAGCAAAACCAAATATGCTATCCATAAAAGCGTACGCGAACGCATACAAACCAAAATATACTATCCACACAAACCTACGCGAACGCGTACAAACCCCAAATATACTATCCACACAACGTCGCTAACGCGTACAAACCCCAAATATACTATCCACACAAACGTGCGCGAACGTATACAAACCCCAAATATACTATCCACACAAACCTACGCGAACGCATACAAACCCCAAATATACTATCCACACAAAGTCGCTAACGCGTACAAACCCCAAATATACTATCCACACAAACGTACGCGAACGCATACAAACCCAAATATACTATCCACACAAACCTACGCGAACGCAAACAAACCCCAAATATACTATCCACACAAACCTACGCGAACGCATACAAACCCCAAATATACTATCCACACAAACGTACGCGAACGCATACAAACCCAAATATACTATCCACACAAACCTACGCGAACGCAAACAAACCCCAAATATACTATCCACACAAACCTACGCGAACGCATACAAACCCCAAATATACTATCCACACGAACGTACGCGAACGCATACAAACCCCAAATATACTATCCATACAAACTTACGCGAACGGATACAAACCCCAAATATACTATCCACACAACGTCGCTAACGCATACAAACCCAAAATATACTATCCACACGGAAAGGAGGGAAAACAAACCCAAAATATACTATCTACACGGAAGGGAGGGAAAGCAAAACCAAATATACTATCCATACAAGCGTACGCGAACGCATACAAACCCAAATATACCATCCACACAAACGTACGCGAACGCGTACAAACCCCAAATATACTATCCACACAAACGTACGCGAACGCATACAAACCCCAAATATACTATCCACACAACGTCGCTAACGCGTACAAACCCCAAATATACTATCCACACAAACGTGCGCGAACGCATACAAACCCCAAATATACTATTCATACAAACTTACGCGAACGCATACAAACCCCAAATATACTATCCACACAAACCTACGCTACCGCGTACAAACCCCAAATATACTATGCACACAAACGTACGCGAACGCATACAAACACCAAATATACTATCCACACAAACCTACGCGAACGCAAAACGTACGCGAACGCATACAAACCCCAAATATATTATCCATACAAACTTATGCGAACGCATACAAACCCCAAATATACTATCCACACAACGTTGCTAACGCGTACAAATCCCAAATATACTATCCACATAAACGTACGCGAACGCATACAAACCCCAAATATACTATCCATGCGAACTTACGCGAACGCATATAAATCCCAAATATACTATCCACACATGGTCCCTAACGCATACAAACCCAAAATATACTATCCGCATGGAAAGGAGGGAAAACAAACCGAAAATATACTATCTACACGGAAGGGAGGGAAAGCAAAACCAAATATACTATCCATACAAGCGCACGCGAACGCATACAAACCCAAATATACTATCCACACAAACCTACGCGAACGCGTACAAACCCCAAATATACTATCCACACAAACTTACGCGAACGCGTACAAACCCCAAATATACTATCCACACAACGTCGCTAACGCGTACAAACCCCAAATATACTATCCACAGAAACGTGCGCGAACGCATACAAACCCCAAATATACTGTTCATACAAACTTACGCGAACGCATACAAACCCCAAATATACTATCCACACAAACCTACGCGAACGCATACAAACCCCAAATATACTATCCACACAAAGTCGCTAACGCGTACAAACCCCAAATATACTATCCATACAAACGTACGCGAACGCATACAAACCCAAATATACTATCCACACAAACCTACGCGAACGCAAACAAACCCCAAATATACTATCCACACAAACCTACGCGAACGCATACAAACCCTAAATATACTATCCACACGAACGTACGCGAGCGCACACAAACGCCAAATATACTATCCATACAAACTTACGCGAACGCATACAAACCCCAAACATACTATCCACACTAACGTACGCGAACGCATACAAACCCCAAATATACTATCCATACAAACTTACGCGAACGCATACAAACCCCAAATATACTATCCACACAAACCTACGCGAACTCATACACACCCCAAATACACTATCCACACAAAGTCGCTAACGCGTACAAACCCCAAATATACTATCCACACAAACGTACGCGAACGCATACAAACCCAAATATAATATCCACACAAACCTACGCGAACGCAAACAAACCCCAATTATACTATCCACACAAACCTACGCGAACGCATACAAACCCCAAAATATACTATCCACACGAACGTACGCGAACGCATACAAACCCCAAATATACTATCCATACAAACTTACGCGAACGCATACAAACCCCAAATATACTATCCACACAAACGTACGCGAACGCATACAAACCCCAAATATACTATCCACACAACGTCGCTAACGCATACAATCCCAAAATATACTATCCACACGGAAAGGAGGGAAAACAAACCCAAAATATACTATCTACACTGAAGGGAGGGAAAGCAAAACCAAATATACTATCCATACAAGCGTACGCGAACGCATACAAACCCAAATATACTATCCACACAAACGTACGCGAACGCGTACAAACCCCAAATATACTATCCACACAAACGTACGCGATCGCATACAAACCCCAAATATACTATCCACACAAACTACGCGAACGCATACAAACCCCAAATATACTATCCATACAAACTTACTCGAACGCATACAAAGCCCAAATATACTATCTACACAACGTTGCTAACGCGCACAAACCCCAAATATACTATCCACATAAACGTACCCGAACGCATACAAACCCCAAATATACTATCCACACAAACCTACGCGAACGCATACAAACCCCAAATATACTATCCACACAAAGTCGCTAACGCGTACAAACCCCAAATATACTATCCATACGATATTACACGAACGCATACAAACCCCAAATATACTATCCACACAAACGTACGCGAACGCATACAAACCCCAAATATACTATCCATACAAACTTATGCGAATGCATACAAACCCCAAATATACTATCCACACAACGTCGCTAACGCATACAAACCCAAAATATACTATCCACACGGAAAGGACGGAAAACAAACCCAAAATATACTATCTACACGGAAGGGAGGGAAAGTAAAACCAAATATACTATCCATACAAGCGTACGCGAACGCATACAAACCCAAATATACTATCCACACAAACGTACGCGAACGCATGCAAACCCCAAATATACTATCCACACAAACGTACGCGAACGCATACAAACCCCAAATATCCTATCCATACAAACTTACGCGAACGCATACAAACCCCAAATATACTATCCACATAACGTCGCTAACGCGTACAAACCCCAAATATACTATCCATACAAACTTACGCGAACGCATACAAACCCCAAATATACTATCCACACAACGTCGCTAACGCATACAAACCCAAAATATACTATCCGCACGGAAAGGAGTGAAAACAGACCCAAAATATACTATCTACACGGAAGGGAGGGAAAGCAAAACCAAATATACTATCCACACAAACCTACGCGAACGCATACAAACCCAAATATACTATCCACACAAGCGTACGCGAACGCATACAAACCCCAAATATACTATCCACACAAACCTACGCGAACGCATACAAACCCCAAATATACTATCCATACAAACTTACGCGAACGCATACAAACCACAAATATACTATCCACACAACGTCGCTAACGCGTACAAACCCCAAATATCCTATCCACACAAACGTACGCGAACGCATACAAACCCCAAATATACTATCCATACAAACTTACGCGAACGCATACAAACCCCAAATATACTATCTACACAACGTCGCTAACACATACAAACCCACAATCTACTATCCACACGGAAAGGAGGGAAAACAAACCCAAAATATACTATCTACACGGAAGGGAGGGAAGGAAAAACCAAGTATACTATCCATACAAGCGTACGCTAACGCATACAAACCCAAATATACTATCCACACAAACGTAAGCGAACGCGTACAAACCCCAAATATACTATCCACACAATCGTACGCGAACGCATACAAACCCCAAATATACTATCCATACAAACTTACGCGAACGCATACAAACCGCAAATATACTATCCACACAACGTCGCTAACGCGTACAAACCCCAAATATACTATCCACACAAACGTACGCGAACGCATACAAACCCCAAATATACTATCCATACAAACTTACGCGAACGCATACAAACCGCAAATATACTATCCACACAACGTCGCTAACGCATACAAACCCCAAATATACTATCCACACAAACGTACGCGAACGCATACAGACCCAAATATACTATCCATACAAACTTACGCGAACGCATACAAACCCCAAATATACTATCTGCACAACGTCGCTAACGCATACAAACCCACAATCTACTATCCACACGGAAAGGAGGGAAAACAAACCCAAAATATACTATCTACACGGAAGGGAGGGAAGGAAAAACCAAATATACTATCCATACAAGCGTACGCTAACGCATACAAACCCAAATATACTATCCACACAAACGTAAGCGAACGCGTACAAACCCCAAATATACTATCCATACAAACTTACTATCCACACCTAAGGGAGGGAAAACAAACCCAAAATATACTATCCACACGGAAGGGAGGGAAAAGAAAAGCAAATATACTATCCATACAAGCGTACGCGAACGCATGCAAACCCCAAATATACTATCCACACAACGTCGCTAAGGCATAAAAACCCCAAATATACTATCCACACAACGTCGCTAACGCATACAAACCCCAAATATACTATCCACACTCGGTAGGAAGAAGAGAAAAACAAAAAACAACCAAATATACGATCTACACAACGTACGCGAACACCCACACCCACACACACACACACACACACACGCACACCATAGAAGGAAGAAGAAAACCACTATACACTATCCACACGGAGTGAAGAAATCACCCTTTATATTTACTATCAACAGAGAGTGAAGAAAATAACCCATTATATTCCAACAACACAGAGTGAAGAAGAAAAAGTTTTTTGAAAGCACCTAAGCCCTCACCTGCAATGACCAACTCTGCCAAACACCTACACCCCACCCCCACCCCCAACACTACAAAACCCATTTAACCCTTTATTTTATGGCATCAGTGTGTGGTTTAGGAAACATCAAGACACAAAATGATGGATGAATAGACTGACTATTGTTTACCGACTTGCATGCCTAAAGAGCGTGCGTGAAGGAAAATATCCTTCCATTTCAATTGTAACTAAAACATGATCCAGATGGATAGAGAGAGGTGAAAAAGCACAATTTCATAAAGTGTGAGCAAAAACAAAACACGCCATCCTTATTATACAATGTCAAGACCAAGAGACACTTACGTTTTCTTTCTGATCTATTCTCCTTTAGAAGGTAGTATGAAATTTCACATCAGGGCCAACGCATCGGCTCACATTGTCAATTTTTCCATTTCCATGTCTTCACTGGCACAAGTTCTTCCTCGTCTTCAATTTCTTCTTCTTCTGAATCCCTCTTCTCTTTTTCGTCTTGTTTCTGTTTCTTCTCTTTTCTCTTAGAGCACTCTGAATCCCAGTGTCCTTTCTCCTGACAACGATATTAGGTATCTTGACTTTTGTCTCTCTTTCTTAGACGAAGCAGGTATTCTGGAGACAAATACCCATTTACCTTTGCAGATATAGCAAGCTTCATCAGCACTTACACACTTTCGTATGACTCTCATCAAATCAACGACCAAAAGAGTAAGTTTTGTTGCCACTTTCGCCTGTGACTTATACTTTCGTATGACTTTTAGCATATATCTGACCAGCAGGTCTATCTGAGCTGACTCTTCCATCTTCTTGATCGTTTGAGAGTGGAATGAATACTCTGACGCTAAGACACTCTCCTTATATACAGGGACCTGCTGCGTATGAAACCTAGTCAAATGTAATTTTGCAATAAGATGAAACGATTTCATTGAGAAAGTAAAAGGCAATGACGTGCCGTGTCGCCTCACACAAGACCTGAAGTGTTAGCTCAAATCCGTGTCAGCGATTTCGAAGACGACATAACTGGGCTTTAATCAATGCTCTCCATTTATGCCACAAAACCACGAGTCCTGATTCACGCCAAAAGAAATTTCGTTCGGTCCATAAAAAATAGTATCACATCTGAGAAACGCAAAAACGAACTTCCAGAAAACTGAGAACGACGGCTCACACCTACAACGTGAAATGTATGAGTTCAAGTAGTGCGCAAAACTTAGTGAAAACAAATTTTTATAGTCAAGACGAAACGATCTCTTTTCGAATAAGAAAGCAGACACGAAGCGACAATGGCGATCCGTGTCACACAACACTTTTCAAAGTGTGTATTATTAGAGGTTTGTTCTAGCGATCTGCACGGTTAAATTAAATGTTCATGCATTTTGCAATAAGACGTACATAATTTCCATGGGATCGCCAATGGTACCATTGTTCGTGCATTGGTTTAATTTTTTTAAATATTTTTTTATATAAATCGCCTATAGGATACACCCAGTAAAGCATGATCATTCTCGTCACTGTGTGAATAGCTACTCAAGTCAATTCGAAGTGAACGCAGTAAAAAAATAAGTATAGCGAATAAAATGGCTTACAACGGGTGATGCATTGTATTGTTCTAGGACTCTGTGGCATAATAATCCCTACGCTCTTACGTTGTTACCATTACAGTGCAGACAGACTGGAATGTGAACTTACAAGCCCTCTTTGTGTATTGTGCCATTTCTTCTTACCACATCAAAATGCTGAGCGTCACAGTATTGGTTCGCTTTTTCAAGCTGACCATTTTTTATATCTTACTTAAACATTTTAACATAAACACTCACACTCACATCGGTAGAGTCAGAACAGACGTGTTACATCATTGAGGGGCATGTTATCCTTTTTTTGTTCTTCAAACTAATATTTTTGGGGTTTGTATGAAGTAAAGAACCGAAAGTACAGTGAACCTCAAGGATGATGACCCAATATGTCTGTCTATTGATGCGTGTATTTACTTAAGAAGAAATATGACCTCTAAAACACAAAGAGATACGGCAAGCATGATTAGAATGAACACAACGATGTTTTCCTTCACGCCCGTGTAATTTAGAGTTTCAATCCTCTTTCAAGACAAACTTGGTCTCCTTTTGTAGGGCTTGAAATAAAAAAACTCAAAAATCTTAAGCACTTTGCTATAGATAATTTCATCAACAGACTAAACAACATAAATACCGTCACAGCACCAGAAAGCCTTAAATCTTCTATCAAAAAGAAATGCATCAAAAAATTAAAGATTGACGATAACTAACCAATGAAACCGAATTTAACAAAGGCAATGACATGTGAAGAAATGTCTCTCACTTTGGAAAGGTAGGCGAATGTAATCTGTCATGCACCATCAACTTGAAAAAATAATAAACAGAGAGAAATCTGAATTCAAAATTAACTTTTTTTAAAAGATTGTTTCGTTTCTTTTTTCTTTTTTGGAACAAATCTAAGCACTAATATAGAGTGTAAAAGGGAAAATGCACATAAAAGCTTTGATATTTCTGAAAACATGAGGGGATATTCCTAACGTTTATAATCACTTATATATGCTTGGACTTGTCTGTGACTTATCCACAAAACAAGATGTACATATTTCTGGTCAAGCTGCAAGTGTGTGCGTGTTTTGGAAAATGGTAAAAATTGGATATACAATTTTCTCGTGACACTTATAAAGTGAAGAGTCTGTGCAAGTGTCAAAAGCCAAAGTCATATAAGTTTTGTATTTTGTACGGCTTGTAAAGATTTCCACTTTAGAAAATGTGAAGTATCACAAGTTATTATCACAAACAGAAGTGGAACATAGGGGCTTGCAAGAAAGAAAATAACCCAGACAGTTGGTGTCATCAAGAGTGCTAGAGACGGTACCCGAACTTGCTTGCTTGCTTACTTGAATTAAAGTGATTTTCGCTCCAATGGAGCATGTATCACTGGTTTAATCACACACCGCGTGATTTTTAATTACTCCTGGGGAAGGAAAGAGAGCATCATCCCCTAGGCTTTTATGTACTCACAGACTACTTTTAAATTTAGCCACTCAGGTGTAGGTCTAACTAGCCTTAACAACCTGACGGAAAGGCTTTAAAAATGAGTGGGAATAGTCTCACCACACACTCATTTTTCTTAGTTGGTTTGAAATGCCTCAGGTGTCAACCCAAGCAGTATGTAAAGCCCGCTACGATTGGTCGGTAGCGATGGCGTCACATTAGGACACATGGGCTTGTGGCAGGTGGAAATCGTTCCACATTCTGCCACGTGTACGAAGTCCGAGCGTGGTAAAGGAGGAAAAAAGGTGTTCAGCAAGCCAGCGATGGATGTTAAGTACTCCCCAAAACGCCAGCCCGTACCTATTTCAAATCAAGTCGTGTCACCAAAAAAGAAGACGTGTACGACATCGAAGGCATTCTCGAACGCAGAACCCGTAAAGTGGGCAAACGACGCGTCAAAGAAGTCAAAGTACGTTGGAAAGTATATCCACCCAGTTTTGATTCTTGGATCGACGCTTCGCAAGTCATCGACTATAAAAAGAAGTGACCATCATGCCCTTTCACACAGATTCAGCTACTGCGATCACCCCTTCACCCAGTTCTTCTCTGCAAGATTTGCAAAAACAACCCTTATGGGTGTGGTGTGGAGAACGTGTGCCTAAAACGCAAATCGTCTTTTTCTGCCAAATCTTCGTGGTGTATTGTGTCATCGGGGCAGCCATTGCCAATTTGAGTTTGCAACAAGGAGGCAAAAACAATTGTGAACCATTTTATTAAGCAGTTGCATCGGTTACCTGCGTCCCAATCCCTTCCTGAAATTCTCCTCGAACGGGAAGAACGGGAATCTTGCGTCCAGTGTCTGTCACCACTCTAACAACAACAACAACAACAACCCCATTTTGGGCGGAGACACTCCTCTGACTTCCAGTAACCCCTCGGACAGTCACAGAACTCTGGAATTATGAACAATAACAACCAATTTTACTTAACCTTACCCAGTGACAGTTCTATGGAGGTGTTTCCCAACAACACTTTGTGCCGTTACACGGTCAAGTTACCTCAAACCATCCAATTAGATCACGAAGCCCATTGGGAAGTAGCTTTGGTGGAAATCATTCACTCAACACAAATCAAAAACATCACCAAAAAGCAAAACACTTTCCAGGTGGAAATCCTGAATGCCCAATTGGAAGAAGAAATCAATAAAATCGGGTTTTTAGGGGACACAAGACCAGCCAGCAATCCAGCCTTCATTATGTACACCTTGAACATTTGGTGGACACTATTGCGGACGGGTTCAACTTAGCATTTGGCAAAGCACTGAACAGAGCCAAAAAAGTGTGAAGATTGAGTACCATAAAGTGGCTCATCGTCTCATGATCAAATTTCAAGATACGGACACATTGTCCCTCAGGTTCAATGGTAGTTTGTTTGAAATTTTGGGTGGGCATGCAGAAATGGTAGCAAATAATTTGAGCCCCAAGATCAACAGTAATATGGATTTTTACAGAGCTTTTGGAAACCCGGTAGAACTGAACTTAGTTGGTTTGAAATGCCTCAGGTGTCAACCCAAGCAGTATGTAAAGCCCGCTACGATTGGTCGGTAGCGATGACGTCACATTAGGACACATGGGCTTGTGGCAGGTGGAAATCGTTCCACATTCTGCCACGTGTACGAAGTCCGAGCGTGGTAAAGGAGGAAAAAAGGTGCTCAACAAGCCAGCGATGGATGTTAAGTACTCCCCAAAACGCCAGCCCGTACCTATTTCAAACCAAGTCCCGTTTTTGCTAATCGACAATAAAAAGTACCAAAAATGTGTTTTCCACCTGTGCAATTAGTTCAAATATAACGAGTCTGTTAAATTTCCTACTTCCTAACGTATCTATCTAATATTAGTACTTAGTATACATAAAAATAACCATACTGGTCTTATTTAAATTAATATGTCTAAGCGACATATACAAGTTTTGTCACTGTTAGGTTTAACAAGTTACATTTTTTGTGGTGTTCCAATGGGTCAAGTTTGTTTCGAGAATAGTTTAGTCAAGGAGGGATGCCAAGCCAAATATGGTTCCCTATTTAATAAAAGGCAATCTTTTGGAGCCCTAAAAAGGGCTGTTTTTTCTGCTAGAAGGTACCACGTCTCTCTTTCGCCCTCACGATCTTTCCCGCACTCCTAGTCTCATGATTCTTGATATCAGGAAATGCGTAGCCATGATGGGCGACAATGTAAGCAGCGGCTGCTACAAGTTGACTGAGGGGGTATCCAGTGTAGACTTGTCTGTAGAATTGGGGGCGGGGGGGGGGGAGAACTCTGACCCCAAATTCCCATTGAGAATGTCTTGGTTTAAAGGTGTCTAGAGATTTGTAGGCAACTTTTTTTATGGCTCTTATACACTGTCTTGCTTTGTTGACGTCATACAATGCTTGATCTAGCCCCATTTCGGTGTACTTCTCAACGAGGGTCAGAGTCCCCCTCCTCCTCCTCAACCGCCTCTATTTCCTCTTCTGGTTCTGATACTAATTCTTCAGTTGAGGTAGATAGTTTCAAATTCGCTGCTATGGTGTCTGTCGCTGTTATTGTTGTTGTGGTTGTTATTTCAGCTGGGATTGCCTGTAGTATCGGAGTGAGAGAAGAACGTAGTGCCTCCGATAATTGAGTCTGAGTTTGCCATACCGTTTGTCTAACATAATTGGCCCTTTGTTCTGCCACCACTCTTTCCGGGGTGGGTTGTTTGTTAGGTATAGTCGGCTGGTGACTAGATGTTATTTGTGGTCTCGAGGTGGGTGGAGTGCTAACTGGATGGGTCTGCATGTCTTGCTCCCGCTGCTGTTGCGTATATTTCTTCCCTTCACACCGAGTTCTGGGTCTAATTATTTTAATTTCGTTGTACCCGAACTTACATCATCCATATTATCACAAAAAAAAGAAAAAAAAAACAAGAAAAAGAAAAACAAGAAAAAAAAACCACACAGACCTAAAAGAAACACTCACTCACTTTTTACTGACCATCACTATTTTAAAAATTTTGATAGGCGACGGAACGAAAGCCTTAGAGTCACACTTTCTAACCAAGATAAAGAAATCATGTGCTTATAGACTCACTTCTGTTTTTTTTTTCTAACTGACTAACATATCATAGGCAATGGAATGTTATTTCTTTTCGAGAGTATGGGGTAGCCCTGAAAAGATTTTTTTTTTAATTTTTTTAATTTTTTTTGTGAACTTGAAGCTATGGCGATCTTTTAGGTTATAACATGGCGGCCTCCTCTGACGACAGGCTTTCTCACAGGATAAGGTCTGCTTCTTCGGAAAGGGAAGAAGAACTCTTTGGTATCGATACGACAGTCGACAAAGCCTCTGTCAGGTTCATGCTGCTGCTGCAGTTGCTGCTGTTGCTGCTCTCTCTGCTGTTTATGAAGTCTGTACTTCTCCGTCCATTCTTCTTTCTCCTTCTTGATTTCCTCCTTGAGGAGCTCTTCTTTCAGGTCTTCAGTGACTTTCAACATTCTCACATTGTCTATCTCTTCAGGTCGCGATATCAGACTTGTTATGACCCTATGCAAATTCACATAGGTTTCGTTCAACTTAGCTAGTCTGGAGCACATCTTCGTAGGAAGATGAGTCGACAATGGATGGGCAGACTGGAGACTTCCCGTTTTTATGGTCAAAGCGCGGACGCGAAGGAAAACATCCCTACACGGTTTTCGAGTCGGAAGGTTCAATGAGTGTCATGAGAGGGATAGTAAGAAGTCAAAAAGCATGAATCAGGATACCTATAGCCAAACAAATCACAAAGGCATTTTTTCTTTCTTCAAAACACATTTTTTATTCAAAATCACTTAACACTAACAATAATTAAACAATATAACATCAAACATTTTTTTTCAAATCACAAACATTTTGTCTCAACAAACACATTATTTTGGACAGGGCTGACAACGTTGTGAATGAAATTGTGATTTCCACCTTTGGAAGTCATTAGGCCATTGATGGACACTACGTTTCCTAGCTTGAGACAAAAGACCAGTATAATGGTCACAAAACCATTTATCTACTTTCACATCGTTTCTAGAAGAAGAACGAGGATCAAAATGAGTCACTAAATGTTCTAAGGAATAGCCCAGGCTGCGATGATGCAGAAAATACACACAGTATTGTCCACACACCAAGGAATCTGTGCCTTGTAATTTCACATTATTGAATCTGGTGGTCTGAGCATTTCTTCTCATAAAGTCAATGATATCGTCTTCCAAAGGAGGCAATGGCTGCCCCGATGACACAATACACCACGAAGATTTGGCAGAAAAAGACGATTTGCGTTTTAGGCACACGTTCTCCACACCACACCCATAAGGGTTGTTTTTGCAAATCTTGCAGAGAAGAACTGGGTGAAGGGGTGATCGCAGTAGCTGAATCTGTGTGAAAGGGCATGATGGTCACTTCTTTTTATAGTCGATGACTTGCGAAGCGTCGATCCAAGAATCAAAACTGGGTGGATATACTTTCCAACGTACTTTGACTTCTTTGACGCGTCGTTTGCCCACTTTACGGGTTCTGCGTTCGAGAATGCCTTCGATGTCGTACACGTCTTCTTTTTTGGTGACACGACTTGATTTGAAATAGGTACGGGCTGGCGTTTTGGGGAGTACTTAACATCCATCGCTGGCTTGCTGAACACCTTTTTTCCTCCTTTACCACGCTCGGACTTCGTACACGTGGCAGAATGTGGAACGATTTCCACCTGCCACAAGCCCATGTGTCCTAATGTGACGCCATCGCTACCGACCAATCGTAGCGGGCTTTACATACTGCTTGGGTTGACACCTGAGGCATTTCAAACCAACTAAGAAAAATGAGTGTGTGGTGAGACTATTCCCACTCATTTTTAAAGCCTTTCCGTCAGGTTGTTAAGGCTAGTTAGACCTACACCTGAGTGGCTAAATTTAAAAGTAGTCTGTGAGTACATAAAAGCCTAGGGGATGATGCTCTCTTTCCTTCCCCAGGAGTAATTAAAAATCACGCGGTGTGTGATTAAACCAGTGATACATGCTCCATTAGAGCGAAAATCACTTTAATTCAAGTAAGCAAGCAAGCAAGTTCGGGTACCGTCTCTAGCACTCTTGATGACACCAACTGTCTGGGTTATTTTCTTTCTTGCAAGCCCCTATGTTCCACTTCTGTTTGTGATAATAACTTGTGATACTTCACATTTTCTAAAGTGGAAATCTTTACAAGCCGTACAAAATACAAAACTTATATGACTTTGGCTTTTGACACTTGCACAGACTCTTCACTTTATAAGTGTCACGAGAAAATTGTATATCCAATTTTTACCATTTTCCAAAACACGCACACACTTGCAGCTTGACCAGAAATATGTACATCTTGTGGATAAGTCACAGACAAGTCCAAGCATATATAAGTGATTATGAACGTTAGGAATATCCCCTCATTTTTTCAGAAATATCAAAGCTTTTATGTGCATTTTCCCTTTTCCACTCTATATTAGTGCTTAGATTTGTTCCAAAAGAGAAAAAAGAAACGAAACGAAACCAAACAATTTTTAAAAAAAATTAATTTCGAATTCAGTTTTTTCTCTGTTTATAATTTTTTCAAGTTGATGGTGCATGACAGATTACATTCGCCTACCTTTCCAAAGTGAGAGACATTTCTTCACATGTCATTGCCTTTGTTAAATTCGGTTTCATTGGTTAGTTATCGTCAATCTTTAATTTTTTGATGCATTTCTTTTTGATAGAAGATTTAAGGCTTTCTGGTGCTGTGACGGTATTTATGTTGTTTAGTCTGTTGATGAAATTATCTATAGCAAAGTGCTTAAGATTTTTGAGTTTTTTTATTTCAAGCCCTACAAAAGGAGACCAAGTTTGTCTTGAAAGAGGATTGAAACTCTAAATTACACGGGCGTGAAGGAAAACATCGTTGTGTTCATTCTAATCATGCTTGCCGTATCTCTTTGTGTTTTAGAGGTCATATTTCTTCTTAAGTAAATACACGCATTAATAGACAGACATATTGGGTCATCATCCTTGAGGTTCACTGTACTTTCGGTTCTTTACTTCATACAAACCCCAAATTTATTAGTTTAAAGAAAAAAAAACGATAACATGCCCCTCAATGATGTAACACGTCTGTTCTGACTCTACCGATGTGAGTGTGAGTGTTTATGTTAAAATGTTTAAGTAAGATATAAAAAATGGTCAGCTTGAAAAAGCGAACCAATACTGTGACGCTCGGTATTTTGATGTGGTAAGAAGAAATGGTACAATACACAAAGAGGGCTTGTAAGTTCACATTCCAGTCTGTCTGCACTGTAATGGTAACAACGTAAGAGCGTAGGGATTATTATGCCACACAGTCCTGGAACAAAACAATGCATCACCCGTTGTAAGCCATTTCATTGGCTATACTTATTTTCTTACCGCGTTCACTTCGAATTGACTTGAGTAGCTATTCACACAGTGACGAGAATGGCCATGCTTTACTGGGTCTATCCTATAGGCGATTTATATAAAAAAATATTTAAAAATATTAAGCTAATGCACGAACAATGGTACCATGGGCGATCCCATGGAAATTGTGTACGTCTTATTGCAAAATACATCAACATTTAATTTAACCGTGCAGATCGCTAGAACAAACCTCTAATAATACACACTTTGAAAAGTGTTGTGTGACACGGATCGCCATTGTCGCTTCGTGTCTGCTTTCTTATTCGAAAAGAGATCGTTTCGTCTTGACTATAAAAATTTAATTTCACTATGTTTTACGCACTACTTGAACTCATACATTTCACGTTGTAGGTGTGAGCCGTCGTTCTCAGTTTTCTGGAAGTTCGTTTTTGCGTTTCTCAGATATGATACTATTTTTTATGGACCGAACGAAATTTCTTTTGGCGTGAATCAGGACTCGTGGTTTTGTGGCATAAATGGAGAGCATTGATTAAAGCTCATTTATGTCGTCTTCGAAATCGCTGACACGGATTTGAGCTAACACTTCAGGTCTTGTGTGAGGCGACACGGCACGTCATTGCCTTTTACTTTCTCAATGAATATGGATAGTATATTTGGGGTTTGTACGCGTTAGCGACGTTGTGTGGATAGAATATTTGGGGTTTGTGAACGTTAGCGACGTTGTGTGGATAGTATATTTGGGGTTTGTAACCGTTCGCGTACGTTTGTATGGATGGTATATTGGCTGTTTGTATGCGTTAGCGTACGTTTGTATGGATAGTATATTTTAATTTTGGTTTTATTCTTCGATCTGTGTGTGTGTGTGTGTGTGTGTGTGTGTGTGTGTGTTAGTGTAAGAACGTCTGGATAGTATATTTGTTGGGTTTTTTTTCCTCTTCCCTGTGTGAATAGTATATTTTGGGTTTGTTTATTGTTCTTCCCTCTGTGGTGTGTGTGTGTGTGTGTGTGTGTGTGCATTGGTCTCTGTTTGTCCCTATAAAACTCCCTTTATCCCTATCAAATACATTCTACCTACCTACCTACAGTAGCGCGTATTCAGGTCAGCCACTTGCAACACTGTTGCCATTTATCCCCTAATTTCCAGTACAGTGACGTCACTGAGGCTGGAAATTTTGAGACTATAAATATAAACTTGGGGTTTTCCACAGGTTGTAGCTATACATATGTGCTTGAGTTCATAAACAGGAACGTCACTCAAGCTGAGGCTATAAAAAGATAGTGGGATTTTCCAAAGGAATAACCCACAAGTTGTAGCTATAAATAGATAGTGAGATTTCATAGGAATTTCAGTTGTTTATAGCTATAAATAGATACATGGGTGTTTATCCACGATCGTCACACAAGTTGATATTGTAAGTAGTTACTAATTTTATCCATTTTAGTCTAAACCATTGTAACTTAATTTTCGGGGATATGTTTATTTTCCTTTAAATTCTGGGACAATTTCGTCATTTTAGCGTTACTTTTAGTCACATCCATTTTGTCGTTGAGCATTTCCTTGATTATAGCTATTTATACATCATTACAATTATGCAAATTTTTGAACACCCCAGAAAGATTTCAGGTCTTGGTAATGCTTTATATATAAATCTCACGCTTGTACTAGTGTATGTATGTCTCTGTCTCTGTTGTGTTTGACCCTCTACCATCATCGTCCATAGACAGTCCCACCATGTTCAATTCCCCTTGACGCTATACAGACCCTCCCTGTTTCAATTTCCCGTGTTAATTTCCCTTGTCCCTTTGACAGACCCAAACTCTATTCCCTCTTCAATTTCCATTGTCCCTAGACAGACCCAAACTCTATTCCCTGTTCAATTCCCCTTGTCCCTAGACAGTCCCACGAACTATTCCCCAATGTTAATTCCCATTGTCCCTACGGTACAAAATAATTTCTCTAATGTTAAATTTTCCATAGTCCCTACGGTACAACTCTCCAATTTAACATGGAAGTCCCCTAGTCCCTACGGTATCCCACTTCACTACTTGCGTAGCGTTGATTTGCATGGGTCGGATCAATCTTTGTCTTAGTTAATTATGATGTCAGTATAACTAAACACCTTGGCGGGCTTGATTTAGGTCACCGCCTGGGAAGAAGTCAAGATTCTAGGATGCAGTGCCTGTCATCCATAACGCCTTTATTCGATCGAGAAAGCTTCCTATATAGTGACTCGCTTATTCAATGTGGCATCCCCATCGACAATACTTTATATTGTCTAATCCAATGTAGCATAACTAGATCATGAAAATATACTCACAAATAGACTACACGACCATACGGCGTCAATATATTAGCAAAGATATCATTTCATCGCTTAAGAAAAGCCACTTTCGTCGACATGACACACGACAATAAACGTTCCGGTGGCCTATTGGTTATAGCGTCCGCCTCGGATGCGGGAGGTCGTGGGTTCGATCCCGGGCCGAATCATACCAAAGACTTAGAAAAATGGTACTAACAGGTGCCTCGCTTGGCGCTCAGCATTAAGAGGTTAGTGTTAGGACCGGTCGACCTTGTGTCAGGATAATGTGAATGGGCGGAATATCATGCTACATGTCTGCGACATGATGCCTCAGTGCTAGGCATCACTATAAACTGCCACACTGCAGACATTGTAGCGATATGACTAAAAAAAAATTTAAAGCTACGTTAAAAATCCAAATCACACACAGTTTGAGGTTGAAGTTGTTGACAAATGTTGGACCCTACTTTTGCTTTCAAGTGACACACTTGTGACGTAAAACATATCATAACAAAATAATAGGAGAGAGACTGCATGTGTTTCATCTTTGACATGAGATGCTGAGTGTATAAGGAAATTAACGGTGCCGCACATAATTACATATATAATAATATCTATAAAGAATAACATGATCGAAGATAAAATAGTAGCCAAATAAACCTAAACGTTTTACATATTTTGCCACATATGTAGTAGTGTCCCATAACCTTTAAATTTGTCTTCAGATCTTCTCGATTTGTACTTAAATTTAAAAGTAATCTTCGCAAATGCATATTCTATAAATACATTGATTTACTGCAAAACAAATCTTTTGATCGTCATATGCCTTTGGAAATAAACCATCTAAATGGATAAAGTAAAATTTCGATTTGCATGGGTCGGATCAATCTTTGTCTTAGTTAATTATGATGTCAGTATAACTAAACACCTTGTCGGATTTGATTTAGGTCACCGCCTGGAAAGAAGTCAAGATTCTAGGATGCGGTGCCTGTCATCCATAACGCCTTTATTCGATCGAAAAATCTTCCTATATAGTGACTCGCTTATTCAATGTGGCATCCCCATCGACAATACTTTATATTGTCTAATCCAATGTAGCATAACTAGATCATGAAAATATACTCACAAATAGACTACACGACCATACGGCGTCAATATATTAGCAAAAGATGTCATTTCATCGCTTAAGAAAAGCCACTTTCGTCGACATGACACACGACAATAAACGTTCCGGTGGCCTATTGGTTATAGCGTCCGCCTCGGATGCGGGAGGTCGTGGGTTCGATCCCCGGCTGAGTCATACCAAAGACTTAGAAAAATGGTACTAACAGGTGTCTCGCTTGGCGCTCAGCATTAAGAGGTTAGTGTTAGGACGGGTCAACCTGGTGTCAGGATAATGTGAATGGGCGGAATATCATGCTACATGTCTGCGGCATGACGTCCCAATGCTAGACATCACTATAAACTGCCACAATGCAGACATCGTAGCGATATGACTGAATTGTTTTTAAAGTTACGTTAAAAATCTAATCACACACAACCACACACACACACACAATAAACGCCAGCAGCCGTAATACGGTGTATTTTTTCAATATTTATTAAGTTGTCTCAGAAGCCCTTCAATCAACGTGGAGACAAAAGATTTACGTTGGGATTTTTTCCCAGAGGTTTAAAGGAACCAGAGCTAACATCCCCTGCTACTATCTGACTGACTCAAAATAAGTTTGTGGAAACCATGAATATGTCAGCAAGATACGTGATGCTCAAACCGCTCCCTCGTTTCTTCGAAACTGCCACCAAAATTACTACAGAAAGGACTGTTCCTTTCTTCCTTATTTCCTTATCGGGTGATCAAGGCAACTCCGAGTCTCCACCTGCCCAGCAGATGGCGCTGGGAACAAACGCCACTGCCTGTGTATAGGTGTATTTGGCGCTTGTGATACAAAAATACGGTTAAACCTAATTAACCAACGCAAATGTCTGGGTAAAGTAGGTTTTTATTAAACCAAACATGGATTCCTTTCTTTTTACAATTTACAAGATCACCTGCTAACCTTGACTCGTCGATGTCAATGGTTCCAATAAAACTTGCTGGATTGGATGAAAATGTCTACTATTTCTATTGCAGTTTGTCTTAAGGTAGTTCCATAAATTATCATATATTTTTGAGTGAAACAAGTAGACTGAGTAATTTATCTATCCAGCCCCACCGAAACAATACTGAAGCAGACGACGTTTCTGTAGCAAAAATTTTCACGATTTTTGTGGTACACATATCCGTGATATACATATACCAAGTGTCTTAAGGATATATTGAACGGTTTAAGAGTTCTCCGTTAGAAACAGAAGTGTGAATGATAGATAGATGGATAGATAGATTCAGAGAAAACGTAACAAGAATATTGACAATAAATCTTTCCTAATAGCGAGATCTAATATGTGTATAAACTTTCAATGAGACATTTTTAATGATGATGGAGTTTTTCTCCTTAAACAATTGTTGTGAATTATGGATGGATGTATGAATATTCAAATGTTCCAAAATGTGAACATAATGACGAAACTAAGGAATTATTGTCAGAACAAGAAACATATACGCACCATTAATCTAATAAACGTAGCACGTTTTAGAGTTATGTTGAACGGTTTTGGAAGTTTACACCGGAAACGAAAGTGTGGATGCTAGATGGAGGGATGGTAGAAAGACAAAGGGACAAATCATTTACAATACTGAAACTGAAGAAGTGTTAATGACAACAAACACATCTAAATTACCAGACTAAAACATGTACTAAATTTCATATGGAAAACTCTTGAACAGTTTTGGAGATCTCCGGAAATACACGTGTGACGAGTGGATGATTAAATAGATGAAGAAACGGAAAAAAATGTTAATAATCTTCAATATTGAAAACGTTTAAACGGCAAAAAACCAGCTACAAAAGATGTACATTAGATGCAACAAATGTCATCGAAATATCTTAAAACATGTTGTAGATATTACCAGAAAACGAAAGTGTGGATAATATATAGACTAAAAGTTGAACAAAAAACATTAAAGATATTTGTAAATATAATTGGGAATAGTTTGCTTGCTTTCCTTTTGCTGGTTTTAACAACACTTTCAATACAATACTGTCGTATTAATAAATAGATTGTAAGTACCTTCCCCACGGACACACAGAGGCAGTCGATCGGGGCTCACCTCGGAGGGTATCAAACCCGCAACTCATTTATTTACGAGTCGTTGCCAAAGCCTAGAGACGTAATTGACATACACTTCCTGTGACATTATGGAAATGGGTTGCGTGAGTTCCCTTAGCCATTGAAAATAAAATTTACTACATTGAGCGGTATACACCTTTACTTTTGCTTCCATTTATGTCCAATTTTATTGTCTAAAATAAAAATATAGTTTTGACTGTTTATGCCAAACTATTTCACTGTTGTTGAATCAGCTGGTGCTTTGCAACAAACAATTTTTTTAAATATCGAAATAAGTCTAATTGATTGCTTAATTTCAGTTTTATTTAAACGTTCAATTCTGTCCAACTGCACGACTAAAATTCTGATCAACAAATCTATATATTCTTACACGCCTAAATCATAACAGCTCGCATCGCTTGCTATTACGGTAACAACTACGGCCATGAGAACAGTACTGAATAGCCCCTATTTACGTAAGTGACCTTTCTAGCAAATGACAGAATGCTCTCACTCAAGTAAGAAAAATCAGCCATCATTAATGTCATACAAAATCGACTTGTGTCGAACTTGGATAGCACTTAACGTTTCAAGTTTAGAGGAATACGTACACTGAGTTTATATATAATTGCCAAGGTTTCGAATGTTTACTACTACTTTGAAATTAGTTGGATTGTTGATGCATTTATGTATAAAGATAGGTAGGTAGGCAGATGTGTACGCACGTATGTAGGTGCTATGTTTAAATGTTTGGATGGATGGATGAATGGATGTATGGATGGATAGGTGGGTCGATGGATGGGTGGGTGGGTGGGTGGGTGGATAGATGGATGGCTGAATTGATGGATGGAAGGACGGATTGAGGCATGGATGGAGGCACGTGTAGATAAATTATAATAAATACCCAGCCTTTATACTGGTACTCATCATACCAATTTTGGGAAATATAAATATAATGCCTTGGAAGTTTTGTTTAAATGATCTGATATCATCTGACTTTTAACTAGACCGTAGACTAAACGTAGGACATCGTCTGATTTTTAACTAGACCGTAGACTAAACGTAGGACCTTTGTCTCACTCTAATTTCAATCAGCACCTAAATGCCTATCTGCCACACACATGGAGGGAAAGAAAGAAAAAAGGTGGTCTTGGAGGTGAGTGGTGGGGAGAGGAGAAGGTGGAGGGGACGATTTTAACGGCTTTATTAACACATTATTATCTATAACATCCTG
This sequence comes from Sinohyriopsis cumingii, assembly GCA_028554795.2. Taxonomy (NCBI): domain Eukaryota; kingdom Metazoa; phylum Mollusca; class Bivalvia; order Unionida; family Unionidae; genus Sinohyriopsis; species Sinohyriopsis cumingii. Next base: position 188,011 of record CM068841.1, on the reverse strand, counting down.
AAGAAATGGGAGCATCGTGCCTTTTCCATGTATAGACGACCCGTGGTAGCCTGGGTTGATATCGAATCCACGATCCTTGGTTTTCCAAGGAAGATAATTATACAGACTGATTGATTGGTGTGTTTATTTCATTAACTCTTATGTTCCTGTGTACCTAATAAGGCTATTAAGGTCCTTACTTCCAAGCTAAAAGGTACTGGGGTAAATATCAAGTTTTCAAAGGTAAATCATTAAACTTTGGTATTTGAGATCCAATCGATTACTTTTGTTCTCATAAGAAAAGGAAGTATTTAATTAAATGGTTCTTGTATAATTTATTAAAACTGTTAAAATACTGTAATACTTGATGATCTACATTTTATTCTAAAAAAAGCATGGGAACTGGTCTGTTGCAAACGCTGAACATGGTGAAATATAATACACACAAATTTACCTTCCTTTCTCCTACAGCTGTTTAAAAGTCATATACTATGATATCCTATTGGAACTGTATCAGTGGAACCTGAACGATAGTTGCATAGTGCACATTTTTAACATTTTTTACATAACGTCATAAAAATCGGTTATACGATTCTCTCAATAATAAGAAATATTTGGGTTTGGATACTTCTAGGCTATTGTAAGTTTCCTTTAACTTTAATGGCACTGCTCCTGTGACCTAGCAGTTAGAGCGTCCGCCTTGGATGCGAAAGTTCGTGGGTTCGATTCCCGGCCGAGTCATACCAACGACTTACAAAAATGGTACTAACAGCTGCCTCGCTTGGCGCTCAGCATTAAGAAGTTAGTGTTAGGACTGGTGGGCCTGGTGTCAGGATAATGTGACTGAGTGGAACATCACGCTACGTGTCTGCGGCATGATGCCCCAGTGCTAGACATCACTATAAACTCCCACACTGCAGAGATCGTAGCTATATGACTGAAAATTGTTAAAGAATCACACACACACACACACACTTACTTTAATGGCTGATTGATTGGTTGATTGGAAAAAGATTTAGTGCCGAGTTCTTGCCAATAAATGCTTCACGATAGCCGATCTGACCGGTCATTGCAGGAATGAAACTCGCAGCTCTTGAGTGTGAGTCAGATATGCTCGCTGCTATACGGAAAATTAATATTTCCAATAGGTTTCAAAGATAATTCAATGAATAGGCGTGTGAAAGCGATACACATTTTTTTTTTTGTCGCAAAGGACAAGGAAGATTTTTTTATAGCCGGAAGTTCCACGTGACGAAGACTGGAAAAACCGATGACCTCCGGATGACAGAGTCATGTACATACCCTCATTCATGTAGGTTGTGATGATGACATAACTTACATCGCAACCCTACTGAATGAGGCCAAAAAACAAGACAAATGTTGAAATCAATGCAGTGTGCCTTCTTAGTCAAGCAACATGGTAGGTAGTTTTGCAATTTCTGTATATGTAATATTTCTACAAGTCAAACTCAAAATACGAGACTTATGACTTGTGAATCCACAAGAAGCTGGAATATATTTCCGGGACATAGAATACTTGAAACCATTACTTCCGGAAATAATGGTGTAAAGTGCGCTCCAGATGCATCCGCGATGTGCTTGTAGCTAATCTAACGATCACGAAAAGCGGATTTATTTCTAAGCATCCAGCTACCTTTCAACAATATTAAACACGGATCTACGTTTGAATATGTTTCTATCACATGTTGAAAAGGCGGTACTTATTTCCTGTACTCATGAAGTCAGGAGTGAAGACGTGCATAGAAATGATTAGGGTCAGCGGGCTCTTCTCCCGAATAAGTCTGAAGTCCACCAGCCTTATTGTTCTCACTTGAGGCACGCTAGATTGGCTTTCAAATGAGCTAACTTTTTCGTACTCACATGTTAACTGAATGTTGCAAAGTCCAAAACAGGGTCCAACCAAATGAAGAATAATGAAAGAAAATTTGAACCAGAACAATATCATCCAAACATTAAATTAACTGAATATTCAAAATCACCGTCTTTCATAATCTAAAGACAGAAGAAAGCACCATACCAAATGTATAAAATAACGTGTAAAGCGTGGAATGGAACATTACAATTTTCGTCCTCCATAAAATAAGTAAAATATGATATAAAAACTTGCATCTAGACAAAAAGTTGAAGGGGGTGTGTGTCCTCGTCTTTTAAATTAAAAAAAACTGTGATTCAAGCAGCCCAGATTTTAAAAACAAACAACAGAAAATGTTTACATTCAGACTTTGAGCCAGAAAAACAAGGTAATCAACTAAGTTTTTCTGCAGCATTACCAAAAGCAGGATAAACTATTATCAGTCTTTTGGAAATTGACAGAAAATATATAATAGTCCTTTTTATCCATTCACTTAAAACACATATGGGATTTTTCATGAATCAGTAACCAAAGATCACCAGAACAAATGAACATTGTCGGATGAAAGTTCATCACGAGCAACTAAACACACAAACATCATTCATTGTATGGTCCGATGTTATGCACTACACATCTCCTCATTCAAGTAGGTTGTGATGACCGATATTTCACATCGCAACCAATTTGAAGAAGGAAAAGGGCATGCGTGCTGTATCTCACACCAAACTAATCGTGTTGAAGAAAGAAATATCACGGCCCGTAATATTTATCCAGAGAATAATGTACATTGTCAAACTTATGAAACTCCAAACCATAACTGCAAGTCATCGAAACAAAAAAAAAAAACAGGAACCAAAAAAGGAACAAACTATATATAGCAAGGAAATAAAAACACATTCATCTAAATAAATAAATAAATAAAAAAATAAATAAGTAAATAAATAAACTAACGCGAATAAAATAAAGGCAATGCAGTATCTGTTCCACTAAAATCAAATGCCGTAGTCTTAAAAATATTTTCTTTATATGTAGACTTATAACGGATAACGGCATATGAATGTATTGCTTTAATGGCCTCGTTAGGAAAATAAGATATATTTGAACCACTTGTCATCAGAAGAATTACTAATGTCGACCTTCCAAAGAAAATATTTTACGAAAAAAAAAGTTGTAATAGTTCTGAGAATAAAAAACTTAAATGTTTTGATATTCTTTACGAAGTAAATGAATATATTTAAAAAAAACAGCAAAAATACAATAACGCTATTAAACAGAACATATATAATTCTGCAGTTGATATGTACAACCCCGTAAGACTAAAACAATGACAATGAAATATTTAGTTTTGGAAAGGAACAATTCTAAACGTTAAATATTAGTATTTTCCTACAGTACACAAATTTTGAAAGACATTGAATCCTGAAATCTAGTCCAACCATATTAAACAAACACCACAGTAAATCAATATTAATAAAATGAACCGACGAACAAACACACGAACAGGCAAAACCACAAAAGAACGAGCAAGTTGCCTAAAAATGGCGTGAAAACGTAATATTCACCACCAAAAATCAGCCATACTATCCACTCCAAACGACACCATTTCATCGTCTCCGGTCTCCCCTAACTGCAGTCTTGATGGCTGGCTGACATGCTCCTTCCAGAGTCCGAGTTTAACTGAAGAGGGTCGTAGTAATACTTAGATAAATACTCATGTACATTATGCTAGAGAGCTCCAATTGGTTGGAAAAATGTAGCATTAACGAATGTCCCCCTTAAGCTGGATGTCACAAGGCTCTTGTTGCTATGTTCCGTTCCCCTCTTAACCAACATCCGGGGTCTCCGATTACTCATACTGCGTCATTTAAAGAATTTGTCATTTTGAAATGTGCTTTGATACTTTGTAGTGAATTTTATTCATTTAACACTTAACTTGCAGCAGCCGTGTGTACGTATTTTTTATTACTAAAATAGAGATAGGTACGAAACCTTGCATCCATGAACCAGGAAATTCTTTGTGAAAAGAATAGATTTTGTTGCCTCAGAGGATGGGAGGGGTGACGATGAATTAGATCTGGTATGGGTAGTGGAAAACGGTTGAAATATCCACTGGATGATTCTCTTTAGGACCTATCGTGTTTTTTACTTTTTACAAAGAGGGTAGTCTATTCAAAATTAAGTAATATCTTCAAAAAACGAAAATATTGTTACGGGGTTGGGCATGCGATATTTACATATTAATATCACTAAGTAATAAAACTCCATATACTCGAGAAGTGACAAACAAATACTCCCTTTCTAATGAAATTTGCAAGCAGCTACTAAACAAGAAGTCCCAGTCACTTTTATTAACAATCATCTTCCCTTCTAATAATATATGGACCCATACAAGTTGAACGCATATTGACTCTCTCGCCCTTTAATATACTCCAAAACAAACACATAGGAAAGAAATCGAAAAAATAATAGCATATATATATATATATATATATATATATATATATATATATATATATATAATGTTGTCAATTTATCATTATGTCTGACGTACATTGTTTCAAACGTGTCTGTATATTTGTATAATATGTCTACGATCTTCAATGTTTAAAGAAAGTTATTTTAAATCTATATTTTATTTAGATGTATGGATTATGTAGTCTGAAATAAAGATTTCTTATCTTAAAGCAGAGTTATTGATTGAAATTAGCTATTTGCTACATGGGTAGCCATATATATATATATATATATATATAAATATATATATATATATATATATATATATATATATATATATATATATATATATATATATATATATATATATATATATACATAGTTCTCCACGTATCACTGCATCGTTAACTACACTGATACAGTCTTGCTGTTCTTAACCCAACATAACATAGAAACGTACTTTACACATTTTTAAGTACATTTTTTCCTGATTGTTTTAAATATTATTATTTGTTTTACATTTCTCCAATCATTCAAACCTGTAAATATTTAAGGCCTTCACCTAACGTTTGCCTTATGTGTTCTGTTTTGCCTTATGTGTTCTAATTAGAGTTGTGTGCTCTGCTCTGCCTTATGTGTTCTATTTTGCCTTATGTGTTCTAATTAGAGTTGTGTGCTCTGCTCTGCCTTATGTGTTCTATTTTGCCTTATGTGTTCTAATTAGAGTTGTGTGCTCTGCTCTGCCTTATGTGTTCTATTTTGCCTTATGTGTTCTAACTAAAGTTGTGTGCTCTGCTCTGCCTTATGTGTTCTATTTTGCACACTGTTTCTTCCCCTGACGAAAAGCTTATTATTTAGATCAAAACGTTTAGAAAGGACTTCCGTCTGCATCGGTTTTCATAATCTTCTATCCTAATCAATGGCATACAATAACAAAACTAAAACCGTATTACTGACCATTAAGAAACACTTCACGTTGTGATACTTTACGAGTATTAATAGCTACAATTTTGGTAAATATATATTTTTGGCTATACAATTCCAAACATAAACGAATATACATTCACGTGTGAAATCAGCTAATCATACAAAGATACTCTTGACAAAGGCCAGAGTAGAGAGTTCGTCGAATAAGACTATTCTACTCCACCCCCACCCACCTCTCTCTCTCTCTCTCTCTCTCTCTCTCTCTCTCTCTGTTTTTCACCCCGATGAGATAAAGATTTCTCACTGAAGTCATACTTCATTCATTTAGTCATTCACTTGTTCATTATTCGTTTCATATTCCTTGGTTCTTTCATTAGTGTCAATAGTCACGCCTTGTAATGGCAAAAGAAAGAAGATCGTTTATTATTTCCAGAATATTTCATTGTACTAACGATTGTTTTTCACGGAACTTTGCTGCCAGGTAGTTACAACTGACTTTACATGTTTGTTCTTTTCGCCGTCCCCCCAACCCACCATCCTCCTTCGGAAGCTTTGCCCTTGAGTCAACTTTTCTTCTATTCTAGTATCGATTTGTCCCGAGTATGAGACGCTTCGGATAATTTTTTGCCGATAAGGTGATTGCTTTCTTGGACGCTAACACTGTACATGGAAAACTTAGTCTGGTCAAGTGTTGTGGGGGCGATTCCAACATTTCAAAAGGTTTCAAAAGGGCCCTTACTTTCCTCGAAAGGGCACCAAAGCAAAAGTCTGTGTCTATTGACTCAATGTGTGCATGTTCCCAATAGACGTACGCAAGAATAAATTAATTGTCAAATTTCAAGTGACAAGTAACTGTACGTTTGTGTGTGCACGTTTATTTTACCGTGATAGTCTTGACCCCCAAGACCGGTCCCCTCGATCCAGCCCTATTATTCCGTAAACAAATCTGCTGTTCTATGACCTTCCAGTACGCACACCATTAACCTAAACGTCAAGACTGCGACAAGTAGAGAGCCGATTCGTGTGTGTGTGTGTGTTTGTGTGTATGTATTAAACGCAGGCATGCCCAGTAGAGAGCAGATATTTTGCATGTGCGTGTATGGTGTGTTTAATACAGGCATACCCAGTAGAGAGCAGATATCTTGTATGTGCGTGTGTGGTGTGTTTAATACAGGCATGCCCAGTAGAGAGCAGATATCTTGTGTGTGTGTGTGTGTGTGTGTGTGTGTTTAATACAGGCATGCATCCAATTAAGTAAACTTGATAAGAAACACGAAAAGACTTCACGAACTCATGGAAGGCAAACCCTTGATCGGCCTCGTATGATGATATTATACCTCAATATAATTTGCTATTTACTGAGATGTAACTAGGCCAAATCTCAGCTGATGTTTGATCCCGACACTACAATATCAAATGCATGACAGTACATGGTGCTCCAGCATAACCAATTGTCATAATTTAGTTATGACATGTGTTTGGTAACGTTCAAATCAAGCATTAGGGAGTATGGTGTCGGTGGGAAGGTGGATAGGTACCAAATTTAGCATACGGCTATACAGTACGACGATCGAAAAGAACACTGATTTTCACTTTTGACCGACAATAAAGTTACTCCATTTTTAACTTTAAAATTATCCCATGCAGGCGCTAGCTGCCTTTTCGCAGATATGCAGCTGAATGTGAAAATTTTGACACTTAAAAGTAAAAAATTTGAACCAAAGATTTTAATGATTTGTTAGTATAAATCTCAAAAGCCAATTCAGTTTGAGGTATGTATTCCATTATAAGGCGACAACTGTTGAACACAACTTTAAAAGGCCAAAACCACCCAGGAGACACCATTTCAATTGTTTACTTCAAAATTTTCTCGGGGGAGGCGCCCCAAACTCCCAATAGTGGGAGGGGTGACCCCCTCACACACATTCCCCCTCTCGTTGCTACACGACGAGTGGGACGAGTTCGTCATTCTAAACTTGCCTATGACAAAAAAATGGTATTGTTACGCGCTTGCCGTGCATCGTGAATTTCGTTCAGGTCGATAACTTTGGGAAGCCTTCGTGCATTAAAAGCACATTACTAATAATATGCACCATAATATCAAAATGTTCTACTCAAGACCATATCTGTAGAGATCCCGGATATATTATCTCTAGGTCCTCATCACCGGAAGCTTCAAGAGGCCGCATTTTAAGCGCCTAACTATTTACAGCGCAGCAATCCTGTTGACCATATATTTGACGGGAAGTAAATATTCGTTCGAACAAATCCCAGGATATGTGCACAAGAGATAAAACGCTATCAGATGTTCAGAACTTCCTATGCGTCTTACACCAGTCAGGTCTATTGTTTATCTTCAGAGTACAGGCATTATTAGTCCGCAAAAACAACTACACTCGTAGGTGTTACGTTAAATTACGCACTCCAGTTTTTAAGTCGGTTTACACTGAAGTTGAATGCCATGAATCCTACACATCGCATGATTAGTCATTTAGCTTAGTTTATTTTTGCAGTGAACATCAATAAAGTGATTAAAATAGGATGGCATCCAAATTTTTATGAGAAAAAAAAAATTATTTCTTTTCTGTCTCTGATCTTACCGAAACTTGAATGCATGCTTCAAACATTCGAAGCTATATAGCCTCTATTATGGTTGCCCATTCATATAAAAAAAAAAATACGGAACACTGGATGACGCAGTCTAATGAAATATGAGTGTGTCCACTATCAGGTAAGAAAGAAAACATTGGGTGGGATTTGAGCGTAATGAACTTAGATCTGAGGACGAAGAAATAAACAAGCGCATATTGACATGTGTGTTTACTTTGACTGGTAATGACATGTTTGTTTACCCTGACTGGTAATGACATGTTTGTTTACCCTGACTGGTAATGACATGTTTGTTTACCCTGACAGTTCTTGACGTGACATGTTTATCTTGGTCACCATTTCTTCTCCCGAAACAAATAGCCTAAAAGTTTACTGACATCCCAGGGACCTGGTTGACCTTGATCACTAGTCATCATCCTCTTCTTTCATTGTTTTAGTATTTAATGTTTTTTAATTTTCTATTTAGGTCGGAGACAATGTAATCTATTTTCAAGCAAACAATGGTTAGATACCATTTAATGATATAAATTCATTTCCGTTCCATATTTCATTATTCGGGTTAGGACAAATCCTATTTCCATGAATTACATTTTGTTACCCAACATTTATATAGTCTCCAACATAGTATATTTCCATTTATCCTTTATATAACTAGATTGTATTCTGTTGTATCTAGTACTATCTCTTATTTATTTATTTATTTATGTCCATTTTTACACCGTGCTGTGGTGAACTGCATTAGTATAATACAACGTTAGATCATAACTTCAAACAAATTGTGTTATTATAGAATATCCATTCATTTGATGACAGAAGTTTATGTTAATGTAAAACACTCCTAATTCAGGAACGGATAAAAATGCACATAAAGAAAGAAGGATACATATGTAGAAAGGAAACTGTCTTTTAAAGATAGCAGAAACCCAGGCAGATCGACAAACTCATATGTGAAGAAAATATTGAATCTACTTTGAGGAATGACTGGTATAGTGACATTAGGTCACAGGGAACTAACTACTTCATTAGCTACGGAACCAGCTTATGCGCGGTGCTATATTAAATACCGTATTTAAGTGAATAAAGGTCGCTGAATGGCTGAAAATGGTTACTGAAAATAATTAACATAACTTTTCACAAGGACCCAGCGTATGGATAAATTGCACGCTTTAATACGCTTGAATTTAAACCTATGTATTTTTATATCTCTGTCGCCGTGAGGTGCTACTACATTTAAACAGAGATATCTCGCCTGGCTGGATTTTTATAAGTTGTTAACTACACAGAAAGTTGTCTCGAACACGTGGCACGCGGAATATAAGTTTTTTCGTTTAAAATCCTCCTCTTGAATAGGTCATTCATAAGACGTAATCCTGATCTGCCAATCTAAACACAAAAAGTATGCTAATGCGGCTTAACATTAACGTTACAGCCCATAGGGATTGAATTAGTTGTCTGTGCTCTATAGCAACAGACACTGCAAATGGAAAAGACCCGAATAAAATATGCACAAGCCCTTTCGCAGCCGTTTTATCAGCCAGTTTAGCTGAATTTGTGTACATCTGAGGAATAGGTTGTCCGAAGTGTAATTTCCAGACATTTATACTTTCAGTACCAATATTTAGTCACGCTTGCCTTTAAAACCGATATATAGTGATGCCTCAATCAAATACAAAGTAGTGCATTTTCTCAGCAGCGCTATTGATAGTACATGACCCCAAAAAATATTTTTGTTGGGTGTCGTATCTTACCTCCAAAATTTAGCAATTTATTTATGATTATATTTTTTACAAGTTTTTTTTATCTATATGTTTCATCAATTTTCTCTAATGTTTGACTACTTTTATTATATGTAGATTAGTTTCTGCCTCTGGTACAATGACGGAAATGATCTTGCAAACGTTTTCCTTTCATACTTGATAAACTTTTTACACTGGTATTTCATTTACTGTGAGAAGAAAGGCTTGAAACATTGAATTCGGAAATAGAAGTGGGTCCCTAGATTCACTTCCCTGTTCAACGGCATCGTTCCACTTGCACATTTTCAAACATTTGACATACATTGTCCTCGAAAGAAACAAAGGCAAATAATACCTATTCTAAGTATTGGGTATTTTATTTCAATTTAGTACCATCGTAACTATTCCCAACATCATCCCTTTGTCAGTCTTGTTGCACTGTACGTTGATATTCATTTTGTTCAAGTAGTATATTTGACAGGATTTGAGATTTTTATTATCGATACAGATTTGAGCCTTCTACCTCTCCCAACGACAGCAATTGCGAGCTCAAAACAAACGATTGCCCAGCAGGCACAATCTCCCACGGGAATAGATTTTCAGAACAAAAATCTTAACCCACATACGATCCTGCACGTATGCGGGCGAGACCACTTTATGTGTCTCCCAGCGACGACTTAGGTCCGCGCGTCTTACCTAATGTACGCAAACACGGCCCGAATTATTTCACGAGAGTCCGCTGTGCAGGCCCTCCCTTTGAGGTCCCTCAGTGCTATAGTAATTTTAGATCAGCATCCGAACAGCATTCCGTTAGCCCGTATATTGATATATGTGATAAGATTTAAAAGATACCAATCAGAGCGAAGGCTGGTTCTTTCAGGTGAGAATATTATGTTAAATATTCGCAGCGAGTATATACACTATATCGAAAGCACTGCTATTTGACGCAAATCATATTGTGATAGAATTTGCGTCAATAGCTGATACTAGAATTAAATTGCCTGCGCAGTAGCAGCGTAGGTCAAATCATTGTTTGGCCTTAGTGCATCGTATCGGTTTATCAAAGAGGCTCCAAAAGTTAATATGATTTTTCAAATACGTATCCGGAGCCCAGTATGGGTTTGTGCTAGAACGCGTGCGCCAAAAGCTCGGCAAGGAACTGAATAAGAAGAATGAAAAGTCATCGTATGATATTACACAAGTTTTGTTTTAACTCGTTGATGTTGTCTGGATCACTAGAAAACACCGAAGTGGACAAAACTATTCATAACGGTAAATCCACTAAGGTGACATACGAAGATAGTGAGAACACCAAAATGATCAGTGAAGATAGCATAGAACACAGCAATTAGAAAAATGATTTTATCTTAATGCATGTGAGCACCAATATCACTCGCACACCTGCACAAAATATGAATTTATTGCGGTAAAAATTAATATGGGTAAATGATACGCATCCTGACGAAATGAATTGCCTTCTGTAAAGTATAATTACAGTGCAAAGATAAGAAAATCATAGATTCATACACTCAAAACTGACTAGTCAGATTTGGCACTGCAATGGAAGCAAATATTAAGTTTAAACACAAATATAGCAGCAGGTTTGAATTTCTTGGATGTTACAGTACAAGAGATGGTCAGTCCCAAGTTGGTGTGATGCACTAACGCAACGGCAAGTGCGCAATGTCACCAAATATCCGCTTCAAGAAAATTTAATTCGATCAGGAACAGATAATTGATAAATAGGTGCGGAGGCTGCAACGTTGTAAAATACCATGCTTGCGAGATGATACCCAGTCTTGTAACACTACCATCATGGACCCAAGTATGTTTTATAGTGGGTAATTATTATATTATTATTATAGATTTGTCGTCAGAAACTATTCAATGTAGCATACTCTGATAAGGGGCCGTCTTCGGTTAAAACACCAGGAATTGAGAGAGTAGATGAATAGTATTTCATATTAAAGAACCCTGATATAAACAGAAAGTTCATTGGCACGGGAACGTAACATACGCAAATGGATATGGCTTAGAAAGTATGATCTTTGCGGTCAAGAATGCAATTGCAGATACTGTAAATCACACGCTCTCTCGTTATTTGTTTTCACAGGGGTTCGATCATGCCTTAAATGCAGTATTATAGTCAAGTCACGTGATCATCTATTCCGGCCATACGGATCTTTTCTCGATTATTATTGCGCGGTCCGGAAAAGACTTGCCAGCGGAAATGTGGAAAACATCAATGCTGTCAAGAAAAAGACAAAGGATGATGTTAAGGAAAACGTCAATGATGTTGTTTACGTCAACAATGTCGTGAAAGGCAAATTATGATATGCAAGCGGCCTCAGAATGACTTCGGTGCTAATAGTGCATTAGCGGGTATGACTTATAACTCCCCTTGCAAGAATGCTCCACTTCGAGGCTTTTCCGCTGTTAGAAGCCAAATGGGAGCTAGTTTTGTTTTAGATCGTGTATGAATCGATAGACCATACCAGTGTCAACTGCACGACGTTGCCCACCCACACTGTCATTTACCCAGAGGCATACAGGTACAATAGCAGATTTTCTCGACAAAGTTCAAAACGGGGAGTAGGGGCTGTTCAAGGCAGCAAACGTTTTTCAGCCCGATCGAGTCAGTGTATCTCATCTAGTTCGTACATGTAGTTTCATCCGTCAATTTATCGGCCTAGCCACATCTACAACGGTCAGTGCATCTGTTATTGTGCGCAAACGTATTCCCAATCATGCGAAAGAAGAAAAATAAATCAGCCTGGTGAATTTAATTTGGCATCCACACATACATTCATCTACGGGAAACCTTATAGAAGCAGGTAAATAAATCATCTACAAGGCTTTTTTGGCAAGCAACGCTCGAGAGACCCCGTGTGTAACTTTGGCCGAGTAGCAACTTAGCAACGGTTTAACCTTTCAATAACCGCGTTGACTATTGAACATCGGTTGGCTCATTAGAGACAATCCACCCAGAGATTCTTTCCGACGGCGGATTCCGCAACGCATTATAGTCATGGATGAGACCTACGTCAATGCGTTTGACGTGCATGATGACCATTTCATGTTTTATACGCAAGATCGTCTCTGCATCATGCAGGATAGACGCAGTTCACGCAGTTGACGGGTTCTTCTCAAGCTTCGGTCGACTTCTGTACTCCAGTAGTCAGTCCACCCGTTTTCCAGGCCACTCAGAAATTGAATCCAGGAAGATGTTTTTTCTACAATAGATAAGGGATTTGTACGCTTTGACGCAAGTACCATTGATTGAGATTGCGTTTTTTGCGTTCAAACCAAAGTTGGGTTTACTATAAGTGCTTATTCAACATGTCATAGATGAGAAGGAGAAAGTAACCGTCATAGATTTCACCGTCATCGGCTTTTCTTTGTCATCGGAGACTCAGTCGCCTATGCATGGTGACATGTTTCCGGATTCATTTCACTCTCTGTTCATTGACACAGTCATATTCAGGAAAACTCAATCGTTGCTGAAACTGATCATGCGATGGCTAATGTGTGATCGGTTGTACTTGAACGCTCCGTCGACATGACATGAATAAGGTGGGAAAAACATCAATCATGATCAGACCTAAGTGAATGACAAATTTGTGTAGCACTTTAACGATTATGATAAAATGTAAACAATTAAAAAAACGTGAGAGTTTGAGCCGCCAACTATGTCATAGCAGAGGCTGTTTACCGACGCCGCAAGATACCCACAAACAACATAGCTGTTAGTCACTATGTCAAAGATATATTGCATCGTGACAATCCACACGGTACGTCCCCACAGCATGCATCGAACAAACGTTTTCACCGCTCATCAAGCCAGTAGAAGAGTTTTTTAGCCGCGACTTCACAAATCGCAGATCAAGGGTTCAAATGCGTGTCTGTATGCCAACAACATGTTATTGAAGACGTGGACAGGCTGGGAACGCTAGTGGGGTCGGGTTCCGTGGCTGATTCTCACCGGTAACAATGCACTAGAAGTCTTTATCAAGGCTACGTCCAGTTATCAGTAAATGTTCACTAACCACACCATGGACCCAGACACGTTTCTTTCCTTGATGCCTGAACTTTCTGAAGACATCGATGATGTACACAACACCGTTGATGAGTTTTGAGACGCGTTTCGTTCAGATAATTCTTATTTTACGAGAAATCAATGCCGCAATGTACCATTTCGAACCCTAACTCCATGACCAAAATATGGTCGACGGAACAGGAATTTCAGGTAGATTTTTCGTCGCCGCTGCATCCTTGTGTTTGCATTACAAATAGCCCAAAATTATCTTCTTTTGTCGCGGACGGCGGCTCAGTCTGAAATATTGTTACACCAAAAGAACAACCATGACAATGAAATCTCGGTATGACTCTGGCGCCGCGCCCGGTAAAGTTGAGCTGTCAGAATTAAGATTGTAGATGTCTTGGATAGTCCTTCACTTAAGGCGGAATCGAGTTTGTTATCGTTTATGGGCTCCAGTGACACATCAGTGTTCGACAGAAGTCAGTGTTCAGCAAATTTCATGGCAAATAACTATGCACCAATGTTATCAGAACACCAATACACTTATTTGTCATATTTCAAACTAGAGATTGTGTACGTGGCGGACACGTCAGTACTTTGATGATATTTGTCACATTAGGAGTTTCTGACGTTTCTCTGCTGCTAACTTGTCATCAGGAACGCGGCGAAGAAATTGTACTTGAAGTCGAAAACAATCAAGCAACACGTTCATGTCACAATCTGTTGTTGTAGACGTGAATGGATCAACACGTTGACACCAATCTACAGATTTCACGAAACAATTTAATTACGTAACACCCGGTTCATCACTTTCCTTGGGACACATGGAAATGAACTGCTGTATATGTTTAACTGTATTGTTTGTTGCGTTTCTGTATGATGATATGTTATGTATATCTGTATTTAGTAACTGACCATAGTCCAATATGAACTTAATGTTTACCTAATTAGTGACATTTTTATTTAAAATACAGCATACTACATAGCTAATATGTCATCTATGATCATAGATTAAATATGCATATCATCATTAGTAGAGGTAAACATGTTTATCTGAATCGAGTTTAGGGCATTTGTTTTCCACTTTAATATTCTTAAACGTGTTGACAACTTTGAATGTTTGAGAAAGGAAACTGAGCTACATCCTGGATCTATTAGTGTGTCTTATTTTATTATACCAACGTTGTTTACTTGAACAATACTAGTGCCAGCCTTAACATCCGAAATGGAATCAGGCTTATTGTTGTATTCAGTTTTTAATTTTGGTGGATTTATGTATTTAAATTACTCACTGGAATTACAAAGTGCTCATTAATAGTTCTTGGACTAAGCATTAATACGGAACTATAATGAAATCAGTCAAGGATATTTTTGGCTTATAATAGTGCCATATATTAAGAGACTGTCAGTATATAGCAATACTCCAGGTCATTGTCACATTAGAACATCCGAGGCGCAGGCACATATGCACAATATGCACATTCAGTATTAGAGTTTATTTGGATCACTATTGGACTTCAATTTGCAACTCACTCTATCCATTTGGACTTTTGATTTAACTTTTATGACTATTTGGAGCTTATTTCACAATAACGTAAGTTCTTTTTAAATTTTGACTTTGTGTTCTGGGGAAATAAATTATCGACTACATTTGACAAAACTTGTTCAATCTTGCTCTTTTCTGTTACTTAGTTTAAGACTGTAGGGTCGTAACAAAAAATACTGGGCTCGTCAAGGATTTCTAAAAAATATTTCAGAAAACTTCGATTGGCTTTTTAAATGTAAATTCACTTTGTTTCGGACCATTTTTCTTCCCTGGTATTGTAATTTCTGTATTTTAAAACTTTTAGTGAAACCAGCATACTTTCACAATGTCATCTGTAGTGGAGCACTTTATTTTAAATTCTACCCAGGAAGGGCTAGAATCCTTAAACAACGAAGGATGAATGGCTCTAACCTGCCAAACAATATAATCTTTCTCAGGCGAAGGTTATTTTAAAAAAAGAAATAAACAAATATGTTGGTCCACTATTTGGTTCAAAAGAAATTTTTGGACAATATCTTTCCTAATGGCAAAGCTCTTGAACTCCAAACTTAACTGTCCGTAAAGCAAAGTGCTGATTATGATGTGGTGAAGGAATGTAACTTGAAGGGTTATGAGTTAGTACCTGAGGCATATCGACAAAGTTTTAGAAACGGCACAGAAGAAACTGGAGAGCCCTATTTGAAAGAGAAAAAAATATTTATTTGATAGGTGGCTTGTTAAGACAATGATAACCTCAGACAACATTTATTAGTTGAAGAATTCAAGAATTGAGTCCATATTGACGTTAAAACCTCTTTGATGAGCAAATGGTCCTACGTTGCTGAAAATGCTGATCGCTCAGCTGACTCATTGACTCACAAAGTTCCAATCGTCAAAAAGTCTTCTTCTCAGGACTTTATGTCATAAAAAAGACCATCTCAGTCTCGCACGAGGACTTCCAAATCTCAAATCGGCACAACTTTATGATATCAAACAATTAATAAGACTATTCAAAAATCCTTATCTCTTCCTACGTGCACCTAATGTAAGAGGATATGCAAGTTATTTCTGATAGCGATTGATTACAAAGAAGTATTTATTTGATAGGTGGTACTTAGCCAGGAAGGCTTGTTAAGACAATGATAACCTCAGACAACATTTATTAGTTGAAGAATTCAAGAATTGAGTCCATATTGACGTTAAAACCTCCTCTGCCTTTGCTGGGAACAGGGATACGTCCCACAGGACATGCGTGACGCCAACATCGTCACTTTGTACAAAAACAAAGGAGACCGTAGCGACTGCAACAACTATCGGGGCATCTCCCTCCTCAGCATCGTCGGAAAGGCCTTCGCCCGTGTTGACTTGGCGCGCTTGCAGATCCTAGCCTCCCGCGTCTACCCAGAGTCCCAGTGTGGATTTCGAGCCGGCAGGTCAACTGTAGACATGATCTTCTCACTACGTCAGCTGCAGAAGAAGTGTCGCGAGCAGCGGATGTCCCTCTACATTGCCTGCATAGACCTGACGAAGGCGTTTGACATGGTTAGTCGGAGTGGACTCTTCAGACTCCTGCAGAAGATCGGCTGCCCCCCCCCCCCCACGTCTACTTGCTGTCATTATGTCGTTCCACGAGAACATGCACAGCACAGTGTGCTTCAATGGCGCAACATCTGAAGCATTCCCAGTTATTAGCGGAGTCAAACAAGGCTGTGTCCTTGCACCGACGCTCTTTGAGCAGCAGGGAAGTTCTACAGACCCCCTGGCACAGACTAAATTAACCCTCCTACCAAACATTTCTCCGTAGAAGCCTCAGAAAGCAAAAATAACGCTTCCTACGCAAAATAATCCGCAAAATTTCAACCCAAGATGCAATTTCAGGCATAAAAAAAAGGCAGCTTTTTTGGGGGGGGTATTGTAAAATTTGTTTGTGCCATAATTGAATTATGGTGGGTTGCGGATACTAATTTTATTTCACATTAAAACAATATCATTGAAAATAAGATGAGTAAAAAAACTAGCACAGTTGGAGAGCCTCATTCGGCTAGATTAGTGCGAGAAGAATTAGCGGCAGTAAGGAAACTTATTCCGACAAAACGATTATTTAAGAAAAAAGTTCGTGAGTACGATGATGAGCAACATCATATTGGTGAAGTATCGTCAAAGTGGTTGAGTCCAGTCACCGGAGTTATCGAACAAGTAGCATACGGCAAACAAAAGAAAGATAAGGAACTTAGAGATCTTGGGCTTATTCCTATGACAAAAGATATCGAGCAACACACTCGATTTGTTCCTGGTCAGCTTGAGCGGATTCATCAAGAACAAACTCAAGTGCGTCAAGCACAAGCACAAGCACAAGTGCGAGCACAAACACAAAAGTTACAAGGACAATTGCAGCAAGCACGAACAAAAGCACAGGTGAAAGCGCAAACACAAGCGTTGCAAGATCAGTTACAGCAAGCACAAGCACAAGCACAGAAACAAGAAGAAGAACAAGAAGAAAGATTAAGGATCCCAGGCTCCAGTAAATTTACCGATGATACTATCGCAGAAATAAAATCAATGAAACCGAATGAGGTTGTGAAATTTACTGCAGAAAATTATATGAAAGATAAACGAAAAAAATTTATGAAACCTAATACCGCCGAAAATGTATCATTTGCGCAATGGACCAAGTGGATATACTATATCTACAATGATGTCACAACGGTTAAAAACGATCCAGAATATCCTAATTTTTTATCTGCTGTGAACAATTATGGAATATTGCATCAACCTGAATCATTATCGCTACCTTCATCTAGCAAAATTGAAACTAAACCAAAGAAATTTGAACCAGAGGATTTTCCAAAAATCGGACAAAAATCATCAATGCCATTACAAGTCTTTACCGACGATGCTCTTGAACAATTTAGGGACGAAGATAAATTAATTCAAATAGCTAGATTCGGTTTTATGGAACCAGAAAAATATTTGAATCCACAACATCAGCTTTCAAGACCGACAAGAAGCCAGTGGATTCCTACTGTGTATTTTGCTTCTGTGGGTAAACCTACAAACACAAAAGATCCTGGGTATGTAAATTTTTTAGCAAAAATAAATCTATTAGATTTAGAAGAAAAAATATTATCTGAGAAACCAATAACAGGAAAAGGATATTCAGTTTGCCCCGACAGTGTTGTTAACGACGTATCTCGCCTCGAAGTATTAATCGGAGGAAAGCGAGCCGGAAATAACTCTCACGAAATAATCAACGAAGCATCAGATATTTGTCAGCGATTATTCCGTGGTGGCGTGATTGATTCTCATGTTTATAAAGAACTTGTTGATGAGCTTATCGATTAAAACAACATAATTGAAATAATATGATTATTCACAAACATCAACGCAGACCCAATCAGGTCCGCGTAGTTAATTCTCGATTACCAGTATATAAATACGTTCACGGCAATGGACTCGGTGATATCATTGGAAGTCTTGTCACGCGAGTAGCACCTAAAATTGGTCCAGTGATCAAACAACTAGGATTAAAAGCAATAGGAAAGATTGGTGAGACTGCTGTTTCTGGTATTGGCAATTTAGCTAGTAAAGGATTCAACGCTGTCAAAAGTAAAATATTAAATTTAATACGTAAAAAAAAACCAGTCAGATTACCTATCACCAGAGAGATGCCACCAGAAATTAGCAAAACCATAAATGAAGCAGCAAATAAGAAAATAAATGATCTGGCGCAGGAAGTTGCTAAGACGAATATAGCACATGAAATTGCAAACACAAATCTAGCTCATGAGATTGCAAACACAAATCTGGCGCATGAGATTGCAAACACAAATCTTGGAAATACAAGTTTTGTTTCAGGAGATGGTCTTCGTTTTAGACGATATCATTAGTAATAATGTTTTCACAAGTGTCAAATGAAATGTTTGACATGGACGAGTCTGTGGGTAGAGACACATCAGTGCGAGATTTTCAGTATTTCTCGTACGAGGTAGTTGAACCAAATACACCTAACCGCAAGGAAATTCAAGTTCACGACACAACAAGATATTTTCTTCCATCTGAGGCGTATATCGAGGTTGTTGGGATACTTAATAAAACCGATAATACCAACTACGGAGCGGATTTTAACGTTGGATTTGTCAATAACGGTATCATGGCATTATTCAAGAGTGCCACTTACATGATTGATGGAAGAGAGATTGAATCAATCACTGAAAATGTTGATGTAGCAACAACGATCATAGGCCTAGCAAGATACTCGGATGATTTCACCAGATCGGCTGGTCCTAGTATGATGTTTGCTAAGGATAATTCTAATTCACCGATATTTAAACCGTTTGTCGCTAGACAACCGAATAATCGCGACGCTCCTAATCCTGTCCCTGCTGCTATCGAAAATATGATAATTAATCAAACTGAAAATTATAATCTTGGATTTGCTACGCGAAAGAAAATGTTAGTTGGAGCCGAGAATAATTTCTCTTGTGCAATTCCATTGTCTCATATTTTTGGATTTTGCCGGCATTTCAGGAAAGTTATTTACGGAGCGAAGCATACAATTTCCTTTATTCGAGATGCCGCGGGTAATGATAGAGCCATTTGGCGAGAGGCGGGTGTGGCCGGCGATGCTGGTAAGGTAACATTAACTAAAATTACTTTGTGGATGCCAGCAGTAACACCATCAATTCGCGAAGAAGAAAAATTATTATCATTCATGAATCAAGGAGGAAAATCCATCATGTCCTGGCTAACAACAACAACCGACTCCTCCGATGTTAATATGAACGGAATATATACTTGGCGAATTGCGTCACAGCAAGGTGTTTCAGCGCCCAGGCATATCTTCATTGTTCTTCAAAATGCAAATAGATACGATCAAACTCACAGTCACATGATATTTGATCAATTTGGGGCAACAAACGTATCATTAAGAATAAACGGTCAACAAGAACCATCCGAGGAAATAGCTATTAATTTTACTAATTATTCCACTGCACGCGCGTATCATCGATTATTAAGTTATATGGGTCGTGATCAAAATATTGATACCGGATTGCAAATATCACAGTTAGATTTTAATACTCTCTATCCCATCTATTATTTTTCCCTGGAACATCTTGATTTGGTAAAGCAGTCGGTTGTCGATATTCATTTCAAAGCCAGAATTAACACTGGAGGACCGGCAAGAGCCATCGCGGTTATTCTTAGTGATAGAACAATGATCCTAGAAGGCATCAGTGGTAGAATGAGAGTCATCGACGCGCCCGTAGAAAATATGTGATAAATTCTAAATTTAGATAAAGTGATTATTAATATGCCATACGAACACGTCAGCGTAACACTGACCCCGGGTCAGATAAAAAAACTTCAAGCAGCAACAAAGGCGCGAAGAGGTTTAAAATTAATCTTGAAAAATAATCAGATTCACGGTGGACCTAACAAACTATCACTGACACGAGGTCAACACGGACGATTTACCAAAGCCAGATCAGCGAATTCTGGTATTCACGTAACTCTCTCCATTGGCGCAGTGAAAGACATGATCAAGGTAGGTGGCTTCCTTCCTTTCCTATTGCCTTTATTAGCTCCGTTGATAACGGGCGCGTTATCAGCAACGGCTGGATTCGGAGTTAAAAAATTATTAGACAAAGTTACCGGAGGAAGATACGGTAAAAAAAAATACCATCGCGGATCCGGCCTGAGACTAGGACGACCTCCAATGTACTGATCCGGCCTAAGATCATCGCGCCATCATCGAATTTAGATTTAATCAATGAAGCAAAGAAAAAGAAAATAAGATTTTTCAGAGGAGTATTCATGCGAGATCAATTACCGGACAAACCAAACTCTACTGAGACAGGAATAATTAACCTTGATAAAAATTCCGGCCCTGGCACTCACTGGGTTGCGTACGCGATTAATCCTCGCGAAATCATTTACTTTGATTCGTATGGACTAGCACCACCAAACGAATTTTTCAAGTATATCTCTTCGTTGAAACTTCCAGTTTGGTATTCAACACTTCCAACGCAAACATCAACCGATCCACCAATATGCGGTCCAGAATCAATTAACGTTCTTGATGCAATTTCAAAATCATCCCGCCCTTATCACAAAATTTTATTTGAATATACCGTAGATAAATATCATGGTTGACATTTATGGTAGATCTCTCTTTAGAAAGAAAGAAGAAACAGATGAAGAAAAAAAAATCGATACATCAAATTTTGCAACCAAGAAAGACATTAACAATCTTCTATCGTTGGCAGAGATAAATCCTGGTGAAATTGCTGTTTTTCAAAATACCGAAGGTCGATTACAAACTAGCAATGTCAAAGTAACTGATATGATTAGCCGAGATGAATATAACGAACGCATCAAGCAATTTACTCAATTATCAGATTCAGTAACAAAATCTATCACTGACGTTACTAATATTATCGCAAGTTTACCATCAAAGGCAAATATCGCAGATGTAGAAAAATCTGATAAAGAACTATCAGCGACATTATTGTTAAAGTTGGATAAGGCAGTCTACAATGAAGATCAGGAAAAACTTACAAAGCAACTAACTAAACTAACTAACGATCTTAAAAAACTCGATGAAACCTTAAAACAACTTAGCAAGAAAGTTGATGATAATATAAAGAAAACAACTGATACTTCATTCGTCGCAGATCAATTAACAAAGAAAAAAGTTGATCAGGAATTGCACGATGACCTCATTGATAAAGTAGGAAAGATCAACGAAGATATTACTAATATTATCGCTGACGTTTCTGAAATAAAAACCACAATGGATAAGAAAGGCGATAAAGTGTTATACGACGATCTTAGCAAGACGACAAAGAAAATCAACGACGATATTGCAAAAATCAATAAACACATCGAATCGTTACGTGGAAGTGATGATTACGATGATCTTGTTGAAAAAACAAAATCCATCAACGATGATATTGCCAAGATAAACAAAGATATCGAAGCGGTGCGTTCACTAACATTCCAAAAAGCTGATAAAACATCACACGACGATCTTAGCGATAAAACAAAGAAAATTAGTGCTGATATTGAAACGATGCGTGTGTTAATGAATCAGAAGGACGAGAAAACAAAATCTATCAATGATGATATTGATCAAATCAGCAAAGATATTGAAACAGTCCGTGGATTAGTGCACCAAAAAATTGATAAAACATCACACGATGATCTTGGTGAAAAACTAACAAGAACAACCAGGGACGTTACTAACATTCTTGCCGATGTCACAAAGATAAATACTGCAATAAGTGAAAAGGTTGATAAATCATCACACGACGAGAAAACAAAATCTATTAATGATAATATCAATCAAATCAACAAGGACATTGAAACTGTTCGTGGATTAGCGAATCAAAAAGTTGATAAATCATCACACGACGAGAAAACAAAATCCATCAGTGATGATATTGAAGTAGTTCGTGGATTAACGCAGCAGAAAGTCGATAAATTATTATATGATGAGAAAACAAAATCCATTAGCGATGATATTACTAAGATTAGTAAGAACATTGAAGCAGTTCGTGGATTAACACAACAGAAAGTCGATAAATCAGCACACGACAATCTTGGTGAAAAACTAACAAGAACAACCAGGGACGTTACTAACATTCTTGCTGATATTAACGCAGTTCGTGGATTAGCGAATCAAAAAGTTGATAAATCATCACACGACGAGAAAACAAAGAAGATTGATGAGGATATTAACGCAGTTCGTGGATTAGCAAATCAAAAAGTTGATAAATCATTGCACGACGAGAAAACAAAGAAGATTGATGAGGACATTGAAGTAGTTCGTGGATTAGCAAATCAAAAAGTTGATAAATCATTATACGACGAAAAAACAAAGAAAATCGGCGAGGATATTACTAAGATTAGCAAAGACATTGAAGTAGTTCGTGGATTAGCAAATCAAAAAATTGATAAAACATCACACGACGAAAAAACAAAGAAGATTGATGAGGATATTAACGCGATGCGTCAAATCGCAAATCAAAAAGTTGATAAATCATTACACGACGAAAAAACAAAGAAAATCAGTGATGATATTATTAAGGTTAGTAAGGACATTGAAGCAGTTCGTGGATTAACACAGCAGAAAGTCGATAAATCATCACATAATGATCTTGGTGAAAAACTAACAAGAACAACCAGGGATGTTACTAACATTCTCGCCGATGTTACAAAGATAAATACCACAATGGTTCAGAAAGTTGATAAAACATCACACGACGAGAAAACAAAATCCATCAACGATGATATTAACGCGGTTCGTGAATTAGCTAATCAAAAAGTTGATAAATCATCACACGACGAGAAAACAAAGAAAATCGTTGAAGATATCGCCAAAATCAACAGCGACGTTGAAACAGTTCGTGGATTAGCAAATCAAAAAGTTGATAAATCATCACATGATAATCTTCTAAAAAGAACGAAGAAAATCGGCGATGATGTTACTGGTATTCTCGCAGATGTTACCAAGATAAATACCATAATGGAAAAAAAAGTTGATAAAACATCACATAATTTTCTTGACGAGAAAACAAAAAAAATCAACGAGGATATTATCAAAATTAATGAAGAAATTTCCGTGATACGTCAAATCATTAATGGAAAGGTCGATAAAACATCACACGACGATCTTGACGAGAGAGTAAAATCTATCAACGAAGAAATTGCTAAGGTAAATACAGCAATAAGTGAAAAAGTTGATACGACATTGTACGACAAAGAAATTCTAAGTATCAACACAAAATTATCAAAATTGAAAATTAATAAACTTTCGAAATTTAATATACCAGATCAAGTAGTGGCAGATAATTTATCTTGCCACGTGTCATTTGTGTTAGGGGCGCAAGATCTTATCTGGACGCCTGAAAATGATTCTTTTTCTTTTACCGCGCCGATACAAGGTATTTATCGAATATATATTCTCGCCGGAAAAACAAAACTTAGCGTGAAGGCTGTCAAATACAGCATTTGTGAATATTATCCTGGATTTTTTGTTATTTCCATGAACAAAAATGATACTGAGACTTTCAGATTAACACCGCCGGATAGAACCACCACGGGACAAGTGTTTTATTTTGTAATTTTCGAATTTTTAGCCACATGGCATGAAATCTCTTCAGGAACAATAGTTGTCGAAATAGGGAAACCCCAACCAGCTGAAAAAATTCCAGTAATCAAATTTAGCTAGATAAACTTCCAACTAGCTGAAAATTTACTAAGAATTGGCTAGATAAATAACTAATAATGACCGCATCGGATTATCGATATAATCTTGCGCGATCATGGCAAGATTCGCTAAAAAAACAAATAGACGAGTATCAAATAAAAATAAAGAAATACCAGCGCAGATTAGTTACTATTGATGTTGTTGTTTATACTGCATCAGCTATAATCGCAGGTGCTGGAATAGTTTTATCCGTAGTAACAACAATCGCGCCGATCGTAGCAACGATAATAATTTCATCAACAACAACGATAGCTGGCGTTCTCAATATTATTGCAAGAAAAATATCTTCGTGCACAAGTGAGAAATTATTATCGTACAAAAACAAACTAACTAAAATTAACGACGCATATTCGAAGTTATCGTCGCTGATTTCCGAAAGTCTCAACGATGGAGTTATATCCGATATAGAATTTTATTCGATGATCAGCATCTACTCTGAGATTGAACAAATGAATAATAATAATGTCCGAGTTAGTCCAGATAGTGACAAACACAACACCGCCGACAACAACGTTAATATCACTAAGCTCAACTAATCCAGAATTTAGTATTAATTTTCCAACTCCAATTGGTGCAAAGGAAATGGCATTGATACAGTTACGAGTTTATAATAGCTGGCCTAATATCAGATCAAAATCATTCGGTAAATTATTATCAAACAATTCACTTGTTGTTGCTGATAAGAAACACGCCGATGGAACTCCTAGTTGGTTTGTCGTTAGTATACCAACCGGCAGCTATGAGATTGAACAGATAAATAGCGAGTTCAACACTAGAATATCGAATATTACTGGCGATGCTAATCCAGGAATAAAGATATCAGCACATGAACCAACGTTATCATCAATCATTGAAGTAAAATCGCCGTATATGGTAGATATTTACCGTTCATCTATCAGGTCGGTATTAGGCTGGCCTGATATTCCGCCTGGTAGAATAACAACACCAGAACCAAAGAAGTCCGACTTCATCAGCAATGAAAAAAACTACCACGGACTTGACTTGGACTATATTGATCAGTATGAACAAACTAAGGCGAGTCTTGATTTTTCATCAGGATCAGTTTATATGCTAGATTTGTTCGAGGATAGCATTACAATATTATTTGTTAAAATTATCAACGAATACGAAATACAAAAGAAACTGTTAGAACATTATTTCCAAGATTGCGTATTTAACGTACAAGCTTCATGCAACGAAATTATAATTACAACAGAGCGGATAAATAAATTAGCTGCTGATATGGAACTTATTAACGAACTAGCAACGGGCTATATACAAAACAGCGCCGTTTTTGGTATGGGTTTTATTATTAACGCATTTATGCAACGACATAATCTAACCGAGAGGACGTTGCCAAATTATAAATTTCCCGGCTACAATGTTGATGAGATGAGAAAATTTGTCACTGATACGACTGATAAGTTATTTCCTAAATTGCATGACGCTTGGGTTAAGAAGAAAACACAAGCAGAATCAATCTTGATGCATGATAATGATGGAATTGGACAAGGGAGACATATATCACCTGGGATAGTTAATATAACCGAAGTGATTGCTGTTTATCTTCATGCTGATGTTGTGGAAGGTAGCTACAATGTTGATCCTGCAATATCAAGAGCGGAGCAGGGATTTGTATTATACACATTCTCTCCTAACGTCTCTCCTGGTTACTTGATAATAAAGGAGCCGGTTAATCCGTTTTACCTACGCTGTCATAATCGATTATTATCAAGAATAAATTTCAAACTAACAAATCAAGATGGAAATTTACTTGATATTCGCAGAGAAACGTTAAGTATAAGTTTGTTGGTGAGATCGTAATCGAAAGTTTTTGATTTTTAAATCTGTATCCCAGGGAAAAACAAACGAAAAAAATAAATAAAACCCAGAAGAATTTTTCAAAATTAATCTTTTTTTTTATTTTGTAAATTTATGCCGTCTTAGGAATCAGAGATTCTCTTGCTTTATTCTCATCAACAAGTTTTCTCAGTTGTCTGACACGAGAACTTGTGATTTTCCTTGATTCATATGCGTCGGATAAAATTAATCTAGCTTTTTCTACTAGCGTTGATAATTTAACAAAATCCTCGATGTGATCATCGCTGACTGTCGCAAGTGATTGATACATCGCGATTTGGATCTTCTTTATTAATTTATATTCTGACGGCAGGGTATATTTATATTCGAGTCTCCCTAGAATAATTGTTTCGAATTCTGATCTGATTTTATTCACATCAAGGTCCGATGGGAGATCTATTTTTCTTTTCAAACTATTAATCTCTCCCATAATATCGTTTATTATTTCTTCGTCCATTATACTAATTTTGTAGTATTTAATTATTCTTCATCATCATCAAATATTATTGGAACATAGAAGAATCTGATCCACTCACCGAGATTGTAGGAAAATGTTCTGTGGTTTATTCCCTCCGCTACTCGCCATATCGATACTGGAGTAATTTCATAAAATTTCGCAGCAGCATATATCGACTCAAATGCAATTTCTTCATTTGTTTCTTGATTTACCGACTTAACTGACTTGGCATCTTTCGGATGTTTTCCAGTGTTACCCGAGGAACAATTTTCACTCTGAGTCACAGCTCGAAGATTAGTTAATTCATTATTAAGTTTATTTCCATCGATATGATCTATAACCAAATTGTCTCTGATGAGTCCATGGAAACATTCGAACACAAATCTGTGAACGAAGTAATTTGTTTTTCTTCGCCTATTATTTTTGCTGATTGTGAATTTGAGATAACCATTCATATTAATATTACCAACAAGATTTTTTGTTCTGATGTGTCTGACACTTCCATCCTCAGATGCTTCATAATCATCAATGATGGGATGCGATTTATATTCGCTCATAGGAATCGTTGATTTCATTTCCATATATAATATTTTATACTTCTAAATCATAATTTGCTTTGAAACGATTAATATAATCTTCTTCACAAGAAATTACTGAGGAAGATTTCTTTTCATAATATCTCCGTAGCTCACGATATTTCTTTCCACCACAAGAAAAACATAATCGAGTCTTTCCTCGAATGCCAACTTGGCAAACCAAACATCGTTGTGGTCCTTTGTTGCCTCGTCGAACTTCGTATATATGAGCGCCGCAATATTCACCTCTGCAAGATTTATCACATGATTTTGTTGATCCGACTATTATCCAAGCGCATTGCTTCATTATTATAATTAGATATTTGTCTAAAATATAATAATGGATTTATTTGATCTTGATGAGGCAGAATATATCATTCCTGAAGTTGATCGTGCGAAGAAAGAATTTTTCGATGATGGAGCAATTCATGTTTGGTCAACTTGGAAAACTAACTTCATTGATGCTACTATGAATTTGGAACGAGCGAAGAAGATAATCGAGCATATAAAAAATTCACACAAAGAAGAGCGATTTATCTTTGGAATAAAATTTATTGCGCAAATGCCTGATGATACTTGGATTATTCGCGACAAACGAGATCCAGTGCGCGGCGGTAAGAAAAATGTCATTCTTGATAAGAATTCGAAGCCGGGATTGTTACTAGGGATTGATGGTCCTTATTACGCTAGAGCTTATCCTTCTAGTGCTGTAGTGTATGGAATTTATCGGCTGAATAATAATCCTGACGCGAAAAATTTACCTGCGATGAAAGAATCTCCGATGATAAATTGCGTGGCTGAGCGAGTTATCGAGCATATGAAAAACGCTCGTCGCGGATCTGGTCTGACCCAATTGAGATTGGATAAAATTAATTCATGGGCAAAGACAGTTGCTGATGGCGCATCGATTGATGATGTTGCTGCGCTGAGCAAGAAACTTAAATTTCCTATTACGGTTAAAACGCTATCGGGTGAAATATTATATTCTTCACCATATAGTTCTCGAGGAACACCAATCGAAATCGTTGATCATAATTCACATGCGTGGTCGCAGTCAGTGATGATATTCCCGAAGGATCGTGTTGTTAAATTCTATCCCGCGGAATTTTCCACGGATGGCGCTGATGCAATGTTCCGATATATCAAATTATTAGCCGCATCTGATCCAATATCGGTTTGGTTATTCTCAAGCGAAGAAAGATATGATCAATTTATCTTGCCACGCGGAGATATTTACCGTGATGAAATATTACATGAATCGATGAAAAATATCGCGGAGAAATATTCGTCAAATCCAGATCAGTTGCTGACAAATTGTTTTACTGTTCCATCTGTTGCCGCTCATGCCGCGAGAGAAAGAAATTCGTGGAAACCCACAAGGAATGAGTTTCTTAATGATATTCAACTTAGTTGTATCGAATACGGTCATGGAGGATTGTGGAATACCAAATATTATTTCGAAGATATGATTTCAGTTGATATGAGCGCGTGCTATCCTGGAAGTTTCCTTGGATATGGTGATTGTGCGGATTACTTTGCTAAATTCGGCCATCCTACCAACGAGATGACAAGAGTGGCAATTAACGGACCGTTGCCTGATTTTGTTATGACAGGATTCGCTAATGTTACTTCATTCGAACTTGCTGAAAATTTGCATAAAATTTGCTATATTTGGTTTGGTCGGCATTTATCTCAACGAAGATGGGTTCCCATAGTGCTGTTGAGATATATGTTGGATTCGTCGATGTTGATATCGCTGACAATAAATGAAGCGATTATATCGTATAGAAAGCAGACCGAGGTGTGGTTACCCACGGACTGCGAGAACGCGAAAGATATTGGAAGAAAAATCATTGGTAAATTCACTCAAGGAGGATCAGTTGATCATAAACACCGACACGCTAGATTATTCATCAATGATGCTGAGATGGATTTTATTATTGCCGATACAGTATCGCGTGGAATATTCTGCAACAGAGAAAATATTATTATTGATGGAGAAAAATTAGGAACAGTGATAACTTATCTTGATGGAGAGTCAGCGCAGTATACTCATTTAAGATCATCGATGCTCGCTTATGTGAGTATTAATTTACTGTCGATGATAAATAAATTTGCCGATATCGCGGTAAGAGTTGCAACGGATTCATTTTATATCGATAAGAAATATCAGTGTAGGTTGGAAAATTTAATCACTAATGATTCATGGGGAACTTGGAGAATAAAGAATGAGGATATTCTAGATTATTGTGAAGACGCTGATGTAGAAGATTGCGATAAGTTTCATAAAGACCAATGTGATGAAGTATCAGCAGCATCATCTGCGTTTGATCCGATTTCACGAAACAAATTCGTTTATCTGAATGGTCCTGGCGGTAGTGGTAAAACCACACGAGCGATAAACTTATTTTCAAACTCTGATATGATAGTGTTAACTCCAACTCACAGGTTAGCAAGAGAAATAAAGCAGCGTGGCGTTAGTTCTTGCACGTATCACAGTTATTTCAAGTACAGTGGTGGATTATGGGATCCGGCTCGAATGGGAAACAAATATATCAACAAGATTATAGTATTTGATGAAATTTGCACAGTAAATTTAGTTATACTAAAATCATTCCTAAGTTGGTTGGAAGAAAAAAATACTGCAGTGATAATGTGCGGAGATCATGGTCAACCTGATCCTATTGATGGTGAATCTCCTCATAGATGGCTCAGAAACTTTGTGGATTATTATGAAGAGATTGATGCCGATTATAGATCTAATGATAATTTACTAACTGAGTTTAAAAAAATGATTCGATTGCAACCTAATAAGTTTCAATGTGATGTGATGAGAAAAATAATTGACGAGACTTCGATGGATAATTTTCTATCCTTGTGGCGTCCAGATCATTTGATTGTGGCTAGCAGAAAAATTGTTCGTGATAATATTCAGGAAATATTATTCAAACTTCATTATGAGAAATTTCCAACGTTGCCGGTACCATTATGCTATAGGCCCGCTGATACTAGAAAACAAAATATTAATGTTACTTTGCCGTGCGGAGAAGAAAAAATAATGGTTTTGAACGATATTATTTTCGTTGATATTAATCTTGTCAATGATGCGATAAGCGCAGAAAGATCGCCGTGGAAACTTGGATACGCAGCAACGATTCACTCGTCACAGGGATTAACAGTAGATGGTCAAGTCTGGATTGTCGATGATAGAATTTCCTGGTCAAATTTAGTTTATCTAGCCGTGTCTCGAGTAAGAAAATTATCTCAGTTGGGTAGAATTAAATTTCACATTAACGAAGATGGCGGTAATTGAGTATCCTTTGGAATTACTTGTAGTTCCTCTTTGGTAAATCCTCGTTGTGGTGCTAATGAATCTAGAAAATAAATTGCTGGTCTTCCTGATGATCTTGTTACTGCCGATATTTTATGTGTTGTAACACTCCAGTTTGGATCGGTTGCTCTTTTTCTGCCACCCTCGGCTTCTCCTTCTTTATATAAATATCTAACCGTGACACTACCTAACACCGGCGAAATTATTGAACTTCGCTTTAGTGGTATATTTGTTTTTGTAATTGCAATTGCGGGTTTCATTGATATTGTTCGTGTTACTTCGTTATTTAGTGCGTTAATCACGTGAGGTAATCTTGTTACCCAATCGTGAGATCGTTTATCTTGGATAAATTCGCGCGCGTACTGATATCCGAATAATCGTTCTGCAAGAGTTTTATTGAATCTCTCAACGATAGCTTGATTGTGATGAACACCTACAATACCGCGACGGATTTTAACATTATTCTTTTTCATCAGTGAAGTAACCGCGCCAAGAAATTCTCGACCTGGATCAACCTGGAGAAGCTTCGGCCATGTTAATGGAGATCGTGAATAAATTTCGCTAAACGCCTTAGCAATATCTGTTGCTGTTTTATTCGATAACGGTTCCGCTTCTTTGTACCTACTTGCAATATCAACAACCGTCAGAACATATTTGTATATAACTCCGTCAACGGTATCGTAAGGAAGAAACATTAAGTCGGCTTGATGAACTTCATTAGGGACGCTGACAGAGAAACTCGCATATGGTATTTTCTTAGGCGGAGGAAGATAAATTTGCCAAACAGCTTGCTTTGATAACCATGATGCAGCGGTGGAGTGTTTTACTTTTGCGGCCTTGGCAAGTTTGGCAATTGCTGATTTTCCTTTCCAAAATCCTCGCGGAGAATAATATATCTGCTCCATTATAATTTACCAGCACCGAGAACTAATTTACCTTTCATTGCTCCTTTTATCAACCAAGTTGCCAATTTTTCTTTGAATTTTTTATTAGGTACTGCGTCTATTGCGTGAATTAGCTTCACATCAGCGAGATGTCGTTGTTCTAAATCTCCACTGCGATATGCGAGATCGTGATAGTAGCATGCGTTATCAATAGCATTTACTGGTTCTTCACCAGGATTTGGTTGATTATTATTATTAAGTCTTATATCTAGCCTTGTACCAGGTCCGCAATAGTTGTATCCTGGCAGATGTTTCTCTCCGGGATATTTCGCCCAAGGCAATCCTGGCAGATTTGTTAAGGAGGCGGTAATATCTCCTCCGGTTCTTCTATCTTTTTTTTAACGAATCTATATTTGATTGTACCACAAACCGCACATTCGCCTTTGATTGCATTCCTGTTGTTGCGTGTAACGACTTCGATTGGATTTATCGTAGCAGTTCGAGTGCGACACTTAACACAATATGAATCCATAATATTCTAATAACATGAATGTAATTGATTTTTCAGCCACGAAAAAACGCGAGCAAGTAAAACACACTTCAGCATTACCGAATTCGATAAGAATGATAATTATTGGACCGTCGGGATCTGGAAAAACTCAGTTATTGCTAAATTTGATAATGAGATGGCTAAAATGGGATAAATTATATTTGGTTGCGCCATCCGTTGATGATCAGCGATGTTATCAAGTACTAAAGGAATTTAGCGATAATACTGAGGATGGCACAATAGAATTTATAACGGATATCAATGAGGCTCCATCAGTGGAAAGTTTAGACAGCGATGCTAATAATCTTGTTGTTTTCGATGATGTGATGCTGGATAAGCAAACTAATCCGGCTAGGATATTCTCGCGTGGCCGACACAAGAACACCGATGTGATTTACGTGACGCAACGATATACGCAAATTCCGAAGGTAATTAGAGATAATTGTAATATTTTATCAGTTTTCAATGGCGTTGATACTCACACGCTGAGGAATATTCATCAAACTTGGTGCAACGGCGACATGGATATAAATAAATTTAAAAATTTCTTTAGTCACGCTCAGGCAACTCCGCACGGATTTGTCACGATTAATCTTCATGATCCGCGTAGTAGGTATCGAGTCGGTCTTGATCAGATTTACTCATAAAATTATAACCCACCATAATTCATTATGGCACAAACAAATTTTACAATACCCCCCCCAAAAAAGCTGCCTTTTTTTTATGCCTGAAATTGCATCTTGGGTTGAAATTTTGCGGATTATTTTGCGTAGGAAGCGTTATTTTTGCTTTCTGAGGCTTCTACGGAGAAATGTTTGGTAGGAGGGTTAATTTAGTCTGTGCCAGGGGGTCTGTAGAACTTCCCTGCTGCTCTCTTTGCCATCTTCTTCTCCATGCTTCTCCAGTACGCATTCAAGGACTGCAGCGAGGGAGTGTACATCCATACCAGGGCTGACGGCAAGCTGTTCAACATCGCCTGTCTCCGTGCTAAGACTAAAGTCACAGAGGTACTCATCCGTGAATTGCTCTTTGCCGACGATGCAGCCTTGACATCACACACGGAAGATGGACTTCAGCAGCTGGTATGCTGCCTCTCCCATGCATGTAAGGAATTTGGACTGACCATCAGTTTGAAGAAAACGAATGTCATGGCACAGGACACAGACTCCCCTCCCTCTGTCTCCATCGATGGGTACAATTTGGAAGTTGTCGAGAACTTCACATACCTCGGGTCTAACATCTCCAGCTCACTCTCCATTGATTCTGAGGTGGGCGGCAGGATTGCCAAGGCAGCAGCAGTGATGGCCAGACTTAACTAGAGGGTCTGGAACAACCCCAACCTCACAGAGAAGACCAAACTGCGTGTCTACCAAGCGTGCGTGCTCAGTTCACTTCTCTACAGCAGTGAAACATGGACCACCTATGCAAGACACGAGAGGAAACTCAACAGCTTCCACCTGAGATGTCTGCGGCGCATTCTGCACATCCAGTGGCAGGACAAAGTACCCAACACAGAGGTTCTAGAACGCGCCAACATGAACAGCATGTTCTCCATACTCAGCGAGAGGCGCCTTCGCTGGCTCGGCCATGTCAAGAGAATGGACCCAGTCGCATTCCCAAGGACCTGTTATATGGGGAGTTAGCAGAAGGTGCACGACCAACTGGACGACCACATCTGCGCTACAAAGATGTTTGCAAGAAGGATATGAAGACAGCAAACATCAATGTCAACGACTGGGAGAGCTGTGCAAACAACCGTTCCAGCTGACGTCTAGCTGTCAGGCAGGGAGTTCAAAACGCAGAGGAAAAGAGAAGAATAAAGCAAGCTGAAAAAAGAGCTAAAAAGAAGGATAAGCAAAAGCGTACTTTGGAGCTATGCCATCGTCTCCCGTAGACGGACGGATGCCAAGATAAAAGAATCCAGACAGCTATACCAAATGCTCTTTTTGTAAGACATCATGGTCATAGTAATGCGATGAACGCAATACATTTATTAAGTCTAACAAACCCCAGTCTGACTTTGTTATGAAGCATTATGAACCATTGATGTCTAATGGTTCCATATCACTTACTGGGAATTATGCCAATTCTATCCCTGTTAAAATTTAAAGGTACGCTGAGCTACTTATAAACTTTTGTTATCAGATACTTTGCCTTTTTTTGAGAATCGTCTTCTAACTAAAATGTTCTTTTTTACCGGTTAGGGTACTGCTTGTTTAATGTTCCTCTCTATTGTTTAAATATATCATCAGACTTAATCTCAGGACCCGAGAGAGTCGAAACAATGACATATTTTACCCATGGAGTGTATTTATTTATTACTAGGCAACGACTTAGTTGAAGATAAGGTTGTGGTTAATCCACTATAACTGACAAGACATGTTTGGACCAGAAAGCTGACCCTATTGAAAATAAATTCTATCCAGCTTGTGAAGTTACCAGAGCTATGGCAAAGAAACCTCTTGAGAATGATGTTGACCAGGAAAATAGTCCTTTAGCTGACACGTGTATTCGACGGGCTTTTGATGAGGTCACCTTTGCTCCTCGTGTTTATTAATCACGAGGTATTGATCACAGCGATCCTATCTTTTCTACTCATTCTCTTTATTCTAACCAGGCATGACATTCATTGTCGAGAAAGATACTGAGATATCCTGTTTCTAGAGAATCATTAGAGAAACTGAATCCACAAAAACACCTATTTACTTTTTTGTCAAAAATGGGGTCCTATTGAAAATATAGAGACAACCAAAGGAACCGCTGGTGACGAGTGGTCAGAGAGCTATCAAACCGTTCTTCTCTAATCTTATATACATGCTGGTCTTAGTCTCGCCCATGAAACTCTTTTGACTGGTCATTTAGGGATCAATAAGACTTCTCACTAGATATTGAATCATTTTTGGCCAAAGATTAAAAGTGATGTTTGTAAAGACTTGTATTCATTTTTGGGAAATTGTGTGGAATACAGTCAAGTTGAACCTATATAAGTTATGATCAAGGTTATCTATTATTCCATTTGCCTATCAGTAAAAAGCAGGTGATGCGAGTTTGAGGTGGGTTTTTTCATATAAACCCCTAACCTGTTTGTTGAGCAATAAAACACAGTTTGTTTGTTCTGAAAAATGTCAGGAGGGTTTTGATAAATTAAGAGCCATACATAAGAATGCAACAAGGTCTTTCACTCAAAATTTCAGTCAGTCGTTTAAAATGTATGCTGATGCAAGTGATGTTTGGGTTGGTTCGGTGGGTGTTGATTCAAGAAGACAAAAAAGTGGTGTAGAATATCTAGTGTGCTATTTTCTAAACAATTAAACAAGTACCAGAGAAATTATTCCATGATCGAGAATGAAGTTTTGGCTTTGAAATCCACTTTGCAAGACTTTGAAATGTATATTAAATCAGCTCTCATTGTGTGTTCAGTAGTCACAACCCCATTATTTTCTTTGGCAAAATAAAAAAAAAATCGGAAATTATTCTTGTGATGTTGCAGTGATAAAATATTGATATCATGCACATGAAAGTAAAATATAATCTAATTGCAGATGTTCTTTATCATGTATAAAAGTATTATTTTGCGTCATGCATAGTTTATGTCATTCATAAGACTTAATCTCATAAACATTTAATTATATGTGTATTTCATCCACATGCAAAAGAAAGGTTTATACAAATATTTCTCTTTCTTTATAACAAGAGGTTTTATGTATGTTTAAATTGTATTGTCTATCGCTTTTCTCGAAGAATAAATGTTAAGTATATCTATATTTTGTAATCGACCGTTGTCCAAACTGAAGTTAATGTTTACCTGACTGGTGACATTTATTTTATAAACAACATAAGACATGACTTTCACTTTTCTTTGAATATATATTAAATATTCATATTGTTAAGTATATTTGATTTAATTTAAATTTGATTTACTTTAATTGTTTGGTAGTTCTAATTTTTTTATCCCATTACATGCTATTGGGTGTCATTTTAGTTACTGGAACTTGACGTTTTCCAGAGATTAGTTTGACCGGACTTTTTTTTTTTAAGTACCTAATATTAAAACTTTGTATCTTAATGTTGACCTAGTTCCTGACCTTGATTCAGAATCAGTAAACAACTTCTTTTTTTCTTTCACAGAGCAAAATCATTGGTTTTAGTCAAAGCCATACTTGGAGTACATGATGTAAATATCATCTATCTTGTTCTAGAAAGTGATCACGTGACCCTCATACGGGAATCCGGTTTGCGTCTTAAATTAGTGGATAACCTTTTTCTATTGGTAATTTAGTCACTAGGGCTTTTAAACAATTGGATGTAAAGTATTAATTCTGTTGTGACCAGTTGGAGTTAATTTTGATTTTTCTTTAAATTATTTGGATTCTAAGAGATTAATTCTTTTCTCTGGGAATATTTAAGTGCTCATACAGAATTCTTGGGCAAAGACATTCAGTGAAATTTTATTCGGAATTTAAAACTGGAATATTATTTTCCTTGGTACAACAAAGAACTGTACGCACATCAGTACTACACTGACTATAGCATACGTCATCACCTTTCATTTTGGATTTCGTTGGGACTCAGACATAGATTCATTAGAACATTTTATTACTAGAACTTCTAATTTTTAATTCTTGGATTATTCTTAGATTATTTTTGGATTTCATTCTCAAAACCATAAGTTCTTTTCCTCATTTTTATCTTGTTTTTCAAGGGAAATAAATTATTTGTTAAATTTTACAAAGCTTGTTGTCCTCACTATTTTCTTAAGACATTACTTTTTCACTTGAACATTCCTAATCTTGTTGACAAATTTGAATGTTTAAGAAAGGAAACTGATCTATATCCTCGCCTTAGAATAGTGACGTATCGTTTTATAATAATGTTCTTTGCCTCAAATATTTCTCATTCATACCTTACCATCCTAATTGGAATCAGCCTTGTTGTTGTGTTCAGCTTTTAATTTGGGTGGATTTATTTATTTATATTATTCACTGGAATATCAAAATGCTCGTTAATAATACTGGTCTAAAACATTAATCCGGAACTATAGTGAATTTAGTCAAAGTCATTTTGAATTATATTATTGTGATACATCAAGAGGCCGTCAACACATCGCCACATTCCATACCAATGGCACATTAGAACAATTGAGACTACAGGCACATCAGCACATCCAATATTATAATTTACTTGGATCACCTAAAGAATTAAATAGCAACTCTATACATTTGGATTTGTGATAGAATTTTTTGGACTATTTGGGATTTAATTCACAATACTGTAAATTCTTTTCAAATTTTCACTTTGTATTCTGGGGAAATAAATTGTTTGTTGATTTTACAAAACGTATTGCTTCTTGCTCTTTTCTGTCACCAGTTTAAGACCATAGAGTCGTCCCAGTACAAGCAGTCCGTAGTCGGCATGTAATGAAATCGGGTAATAATTCAGCTGATGCTTACTACAGATGCACTAATGTCATTATTGTGGTCAAAACGTTGATACTGCAGGGCTTGTGTCACCGATTGCATATAATTGGAAATATGTAAGGTCTTCACAAACTTGTAACTGAACAGCATAGTTAAGAATTATGTTATATTAGGAAGTCAAAGTAGGTCTTCAACAATCCAGCTTCCAAACAATAAGGAACACAATCAAAAATGAGTCTGTGTTCACCCTAAAATATGCCTGGACCTGTCCCCACTTGACTATCCCTAAAGCAATATGGTCTGACCAAGTCGACCAAACAAAAGATAACTTAAGTAACATTTAAGTTATTGAAGTCGGAGGAGACGTAAATGCAAAATTGAGGTTGAATATTTCCATTTCTAGCGGCGATTAATGTGTTGTTGGTCACTCTCCGGATCCTGCAATTGAAATATGGTTACCTTAGGAGCGTCGCTACTGTATCCGTAATAGCGATATAAGCGGTTAATGGATCTTACAACCTATGCAAAAGAAAAAGTCTTCAGCTACCAGGGCGCAATGGAATCAGATGGGGTTGCGTTTGTGTCATACCAGTTGATGACTGCAGTGCATCAGCGACAAGTTTTGATTTACTCGCGATGACAAACCGATATCGTCAACTTCGAAGATGCTGAGTATTTTTATCGTGTCTCTGGCATTCGACGACATATTTCTCTACCGCTGCTTTATTCAACGCTGCCATTGCAAATCTTATCGACGAAGGAATATGTGGATATCTTGACGTTAAAGCGCTGATTGCACTCTAGCGTTCACCGACACCGCATGGGTTTGTCGAAGCCTCGTTATCACGTATAAACTACACTTGACAGTATACTTTGCCTGTTGACATTTTCCGACGTTTTAGGGCGGCATTGATGTTAATCAAACTCAAGCATGCCACCAAGCCGGTTTGGCCTAGCTGAACAACCCTGGTCAACGCTGGTATCGAACCAAATGTGTTTGGGATTTTTCAAGACAAAGTCGGAAAACTTCCAGCGTCCAACGTTGACACCAAAGAAGTTGTTTAAATGTCACGAGGCGTCGTCTCGCAAAACGTGACCAGGATGATCGAGAACGAAGGAATCGGAGACTATGGAATGTCGGTTGCTTTCATCAATGGCTATATTAACACAAAGACGGAATAGAAATTGGAACATTCTGCGATGAAAAGGGTGGAAATCTAATCATGAATGAAAATCTATACTAGCATAATTGCTACAGGTCCTACCCTCCTCAGTACCCGTTGTAACTTTATGGAGGCATGTTCTATAAATATTGACCAAATATGGAAAGGAAAAAAGCTGAAATTTTAACCTTGTTTCATGGTCAACTTATTTCCACACTTTTGAAAACAATTTTGACAGACTTAAATGTTTTATATTTACGGTGCACTAGTCGGAATAATACTAGTTTATCGTAATCGGAAAAAATTTAGTGGGATAAAATGTCAGTATTGATAGATGATAGATGATAAGCGACATTTTGGAACTTTTATCACCAATATCACTTGTCGATAAAGAAGATGATGTTTTAAACTTTTTCACATATACATATCATCATCATTAGTCGCTGAAGACAACAATCAGTTCAAAGGACATATTGTCTATCCGGAAGGAAATTTAGCTACCTTTGGTATTTGTGTTTAAGGTTTATCATTACATATATGTGATGGATCCTCAACAGCCACGCGATGACGATGTTGCGGAATTTTGCGGGTGACGGAACAATTTAGAGAGCATGCCAACATCTGCTGTGATTTTTTCACTGTTTCTCAATGACTATTTTCGTGAAAACGCATTACCATTCCCTCATATAAGTTCAAATATCATCTACTCGAGGGCCAGATAGAAATCAACATGTGGAACAACCCTGATGTGCCAATACCGATTCGAGGCCAGCTTGGAATTGTCGCATTTGCGTCTGATAACGTCTGGTCGCAATTTCATCGTAGTCGGACTTGAAAAGACACCTGGATTGTTTCTACTAAGCTGAAGTAGAATGGAATTCATGGACAGATCCACCGCGACAAAATTCACCGTTGATGATATTAAACTTATTGACTTATATTGACTTCGTCAAATAAAGAAAAATCTCGACTAATATTCAAAGAATACGCACTTATACGATCGATGATGACACCAAGTTAGGGTTTAATCAATATAGTTCTATCTTAAAATGGCTTCCTGCAACACTAGCCGGAGTCATAGTTATTCCCAGGTGAACAAAACTTAATTAGATAGAGGTATGTGTACGTTTTCCATCCGACAGCTATGCGTCTGGTCAACGCCAGCCCGTCGACCAATTATAATTCGCGATGACATAATTAATGGACCCTCAAAGTTACCGACGTGAAAAAAAGAACTAATTGAAGCAGATCAATAGCTACGAAATGAGGTCGCCAAGAAAAGCGCCGTACCCACTGTGCTCATGAAATACAAACGCGTATATTGTCATGGATGCGATTTGTAGCCTTGACAACACCAGTTGACATATTTACGACAGGAATCAGAAGTATGCCAAATGGATTTGCTGTCGGCGCTATATCGATAGTAAGTTGTGTAGAAGGCGGTACTGGGAAAATAATTTCGCTACGACTGCATGCACGAAACCGTTTCTATTCGGAAGTATCAATGCAGCGCAAAGAGTGAGGGGCTGGGTGTAAAAGGCTCCAACCAGTATCGGTAATACAGATTTTAAACTCCGACTATTATACTACTGCTCAAGATATGCACATATCCTTTTATACAAAAATTAAGATCTTTCAGTGAAAACTTGTTCTTTTCTGGAAAATGATTCAATTTCTCATTTTAGCAGGTTCTTAAATTGAAATAAATTCCCTGGTACATTCAAGGAAAAATGTTGTTGAATGTAAATAGTTATTACGAAGATTATTTTAAGTCGCAAACTATTAAGTATTTTATGACCTTAGGAACCGGCCTATATTTGGAGGTATATGAAAACGAAAGAAGGTCGGCGTATGGCTGACAACAATGACCGAGGAATAAATTAACCTCAATTTTCACAATACTTCCGTCTATGGGTAAATTTTACGCGTTAGTACGTTTGAGCCACATTGGTACTAATGGATGTTAAACATGGATATCTCACCGGGATGGATTTTATAGTGCTCACCGACACGAACATCTCTGCCAAACACTTTGCTTGCAGCATATCATTTCCATCGCTTTAATCGTTTCCACTTAATTAGACGATCCATTAGATGTAAACGTGATTTACCGATCTTACTTGAGAATTTGGTAATTGGGACACATATTAACATTATGATCTATGAAAACTGAATTATTTGTATGTGCCCCTTATGGTCTGGGAATGTATGTGTATTTTGACCTAGAATGCTTCTAAATTGCTTAGTGTTTTTGAACATTTCTTTTAAATTTTGACCTATTTCAGGAATGGAACAGAGCAATAAAAAGAAAAGAGATCAACACATGGAACGTAAACTCATTAAGGGGAAAAACTCTGTAAACGTTCTGTTCAATTCTAAGATTGTTATTTCCCTTTATTAAAAAAAGCATATCGAAAAGTTTAAACCTCAAATGCAAGATAAAGACAAAACATACATTAGCACACTATTTTCAGTCCATTAGCATTGTCGATTGCAATATAAATAAAGTTGAATTGAGATTGATAGCGTTGAACAAAGATACTCTATTACTTGAAAAAATATATGCTTACTCTTCCCACATACAGTTCAAAAGACGAGTGTTCTAAAGCGCTCACAGTTCTAGATCACTGCTATCTCACCTCTGTCTGCTTAGGTCACAGTGTCCCGGACTCGGCTAACGAATGTACGTGACAAAGCTTGCCTGTAGCTTCCCGTGGGTCGTTGGTTCTTTCGGTGGTGGGGGGGGGGGTCCGGGTTCTTACTCCACCAGTTATACTGGCCACCATGTATGGACTATCTTGTGTTGAAAAATGGCGTTTAACCCCCATCACAACAATTTAAAAAGCGTGAATTTAGGGTTGATAGCGAAATCCGCATTAACTATCGGATATACTAATTTATAACACGAGTTCGGCAGCAAACTCCACAGACCCTGATCTGCCGTCGTAAAATATGGCGGCAGATCAGGGTTTGTGCGGTTTGTTGGGAGTAATCAGTATCAAAAACTACAAATACCCTGATCTACAGGCGCATTATGCTAAGGAAAATCAATATCTTTTTGGTTTCCGGTTTGGCTCGACTGATATTCGAGTATATACGCTAATACAATTATATATAAAGTAAATAAAAAAAAACTTTTTCATATGGACATTTTTAATATTTGCTTAGTTCATAGACAAAGAGGAGAATTTAAATTGCACGTTTTCAGTGAACCTATCACTAAATAGCTATCATATGCATCAAATACGTAAATGTAGTCATGAAAGTGAAATTGGACCTTTTTCTTCTAAAAACTCGCATTCCAATAGGAAGATAAGAGTTTTAGCATGCGCGCACGTGTACCATGAATTATATAGCCGTTTTTATATTTCTTTGAGAAGAGTGTCTATGCAGCATGAACATGAGGGGGCCCCGAGTGGCCGAGTGTTTTAAAGCGCTCTTCGTTACAGATCACTGCCATCTCACCTCTGTCTGCGTGGGTTCGAGTCTCGGATTCGGCCAGTGTGGGTATGTGAGAAAGCCTGCTAGTAGCTTCTCGAGGGTCAGTGGTTCTTTCCGGGGATTTCCCGGGTTCTTCCTCCACCATTAATACTGGCCGCCATGTATAGCCTATCGTGTGCTGAAAAATGGCGTTAAACCCTACAACAAAAGCATGAACATGAGTCTACGTATTTATTTGATTGCATAATGAAGGTTTTATTTTTGGGGTTTTACCGCAAAGGTAATAGAGACACTGACGAGGCCATTCAGGATCGCCTGATGGGTCGGCATCATACAGCCAACAATGTATTCCATGTGACTTTAAAAATAGAAATGGGCAAATAGGACATACCTACCTATAACGACTCTACAGCCCAGAATCCGTTCTAGATCCCCATGACGTTTATGCGACTATAGATTTATTACATACCCGTGCACCCGCGATTCTAGCCCGAATTAGACCGCGTCTAAGCTTTGTAAGAAGCTCAAGGGTTGGAGAGCCGTGAGACGTAAGCATGTTCTCATACGTGTCCATTATTATACTAATCAAGGAGACAAACAGGGCAACATTACATAATTGATTCACGGTTAGATAATTGAAGTGAACTGTTACATAATGGCATTAGAAACAAGTATTGTGAAATGATTTACGTCTCAGGCTAATAGAGGAATTAAATTACGAGAGCCATGCTGTGTTTGAAACATCAACGAAAAAACCTTTTTAACTTCATCAAAGACGCCCCACAATTTTTACAGACGTGTCTGGAGCATTTTGATAAGTTAACTAGAACAGGAATCTCGAAGAAACGAGCACAGCGGAAAATTGGTAAAGAATATAATCAAACGCAAATAAAGTTATCGTGTTTATATTGTACAAGAAAACTTCAATCAATGAAGTTAACCGAATTAGTGGCGCAAATGAAATTAACCATTGACTTCCTTGGAGCTAGTTAAGAAACAAATGAAAAGACAGATAAATATTCAACTAAAACAACCGAGATGTCAGCGACGTTAAAGACAGAGTAAAGATTTTCATGGTCACCATCAGGAATAGATTAATCAGAGATATGTATTTGACATTTAATGTCTTTAACAACAAGATCAAGGATACGTAAGCTGGTAGGACCTCATCCAGATCAGCCTCATCCGACCAAGAAACAGATTAGATCAAGGATACGTAAGCTGGTAGGACCTCGTCCAGATCAGCCTCATCCGACCAAGAAACAGATTAGATCAAGGATACGTAAGCTGGTAGGACCTCGTCCAGATCAGCCTCATCCGAACAAGAAACAGATTAGATCAAGGATACATAAGCTGGTAGGACCTCATCCAGATCAAGAAACAGATTAGATCAAGGATACGTAAGCAGGTAGGACCTCATCCAGATCAGCCTCATCCGACCAAGAAACAGATTCGTCCGGCAGCAGCACATATATACCTATTTAGATTCCGCCACGAACCAGACGGACCGAAATCGCAGGAGAAGTTGCTGATGAGGAGAAAAGGCGCCGCCGTATCTCAGCCGCTGAGGCAGTCGCAGAAGCGCAACTAGTCAAAGTTCCAGAGTTTACATTATGCAATCGCTCTAATGAATTTAAAAGATTATCGGGCAATTATTCCAATCGAATACGACTCCTCCAATTCTCTCAAACATGCATCTGGAAATCAAATCAATGTTACAGCATGAGGACATGTCCGAGTTTAACGTGGACATCGCTCTTGGTGCATGCCACTTAATCCATGGAAAGCCTCGATTCGGAAGAAAATGATTTCCTAAAAATCGCTTGCCAACGTTTTGTATAAATTATAGAGAAGGTTGAAAAATATGCTACCGCAGGTTCAGGATGGACTCTTGCAAGATAAGCGAATGTTCGTCTTCAAATTTCTCCGTA
Source organism: Sinohyriopsis cumingii (assembly GCA_028554795.2). Lineage (NCBI taxonomy): Eukaryota > Metazoa > Mollusca > Bivalvia > Unionida > Unionidae > Sinohyriopsis > Sinohyriopsis cumingii. Next base: position 143,988 of record CM068841.1, on the reverse strand, counting down.
TAAGCATGATATTATCTAAGTCTATAGAATTTTATTCATGCTATGTTGTTTTGATTATCTTTAAATTTTTCCTACGTGATCAGGGTCTGTTTTAGGGATATTAAAGAACGCAAAATTGCGTAGGATCAATAAATAGATGCTTACTTACGTCTTGAGAGTTAATAATAATAGAATGATTGGTAAAAATGTTTACGAGATTCGGCCTTTTTCCCATTGGACAGTTCCGTCAGCTGGTGTCTTAGAAGAATTAGGTTAATTGTTATTGGATGAATTAGGTCACATGAATAGGTATTTTGAAGTATTAGAACTAGTAATCTGTCTGTGTGGTATGTTGTGAAATATAGTCGTAATAGAAGGTGTATATAAGGGGAGAACTGTGCAATCATAGCCATTCCTAATCTGGAGCCATTCTTTTTTCTTTGTTTCTGTGGTAATATCAAGTCTGCAGACGTATTTTATGTTGTAGTTAGATATTATCTGGGAGGAAAAACATTTGCTTGGACTTTTCAATGCAAATAGAAAGTGATCATTTATTATTGGAACTATTGTGAATCATTCAAAGGAGTTCTGGACAATGCCATTTTGATATCACAATTCCTGGCGGACCAGTACATGTCTGGTTTTGAAATTTATACGGAACTTTTCAATATTTTGGAGATTAATATACCCCTTTCACGATCTTGGGATTCACTTCATCATGCTGTAAATTCCCCTCACATTTTATTTATAACTTTGATAATTAATAGCTTGTTAAGTTTTACGAAACGTTTTAGTTTTGCTTCTTTCTGTAACTTATTTTATGACCTTATGTCATAACACAGTGTATTAGTATTTTGTGTATCTATATTCCATAAAGTATACCATATTATTTTATTTCTTTCTTATCTTACATTGTAAATTATTCTAACAACACTGCACAAGTTCCCCATTAGTACGTCCTAATAGGGTACTTCTATATTGCAGTAAATTTACAAAGGTGCCAGTGTTGAAACTTGGCAAAATGCCAAGTTTGCCCTTATATCCATAAAAGTGGTATTAGTTTTAGTACTACAAAAAGAAGAGGGAGTTGTGGTAGTGACAGCAGTAGTTTATGTTTTTATAAGTTGTGAAATAATATTAGTAGGATTAGTGGCATTGGTAGTTAGTGCAGTTGTGTAGGAAGGGGGCGACGACGATAATAAGAAATGGGAGTAGTATAGTGGGGCTGTTTAGCAACAATGGAAATCACAGTCAAAAAAGGTCGTGAGTGTGATTAGCGACAAGGGGAATTTAACATGAGAATATTGATGGGGCTGTTTAGAGACAAGAGAAATTTAATATGGGAAATATTGCTGGTGCTGTTTGACGACAAGGGGAATTTAACATGGGAAATATTGCTGGGGCTGTTTAGCGACAACGGGAATTTATCATGGTAATATTGCTGGGGCTGTTTGGAGACAAGGGGAATTTAACATGGAAAATATTGCTGGGGCTGTTTAGAGACAAGAGGAATTTATTATGGGAAATAATGCGGAGCTCTTTAGCGACACGGGATGTTTAAAATGGGAATATTGCTGGGACTGTTCAGCGGCAAGGGGAATTTAATATGGGAATACTGCTAGCGCTGTTTAGCGACAAGGGAAATTTGACATGGGATATATTTCTGGCGCTGTTTCGCAACAAGGGGATTTTAATATGGGAACATTTGCTGGGGCTGTTTAGAGACAAGGGGAATTTCGCATGGGAAATATTGAGATTGTTTAGCGACAAGGGGAATTCAACATAGATTGGGTTTGTGTAGGGACGATAGGAATAATGACGTCACGGTACTGGACATTGGCAATAATGTCCGCCAGGCGTTAAAGTTATATGTCCCGCTCCGCCAGATGTTACATTTATAGGTTACTGCATTTGCATGGGAAAAAATGAACGAGTTTTGGGAATGGAAATACTGCACGGCCTTGGGAGTGCAGTGTATCCATCTGACAAAACGAGTTCATATTTTCCCATACAAACGCAGTAACATTTTTATTATATTCTCATTTTCTTATTCTATCTAAGGCTTAATTATGTAAATATACATATAATTCGCGAAACAAAGTAACTGAATGTATGCCATATTCCGAACTAAATACACAGGCGCAAATTCATCATTACACACCAACGACATTATTAATGCGCACATAACTCCGCCCGGATAAATTTGATCTTAGTCGCGCTCTGTATGTAACTTTCAAAAGAAAATGGTGTTTTGGACTACTTAAAATTGAAATCTGGAGTCATATTGTGAATGAATGCGCATTGCAACAACTTTTCCATTTGATCTGGAATTAATAGATTTTGGTATTTTTGTCGTTTCTACAAAATTTCGTGATGATGGACTGGATTCATGTGGCAATTATATATGAAGTATATCGGATTTCAACGGCGACGGAGCAGCGTGTTGACGTCTGCAAATGTGTTTCTGTTCTGCCATTGAATGTTTGAAATCATAATATGGGGAAAATATGAAGTTTTGCAATTGCAATTATCAAAGAAGACGCTATAGAATATAACGTTTATTTCATTTTGAGTACACTTGGAATATATTCGAAATTACAGTACAATTTCGAAATGTGTAATCAAGATTGAGAACACATGGCTTGGCTCATGTAATCTGGATTTGCAGAACTAAGAAAGTACATTTTGAGAAAACTCAGGATATAAAAATGTAAGAATATTTTTTGTCATTCTTTTTTCCAGCTAATAAAAGAAAGTTTATGCCTTGTCATTTGCATGTTATTTGTAAGGACCCTGTCTGGCGTCTATAGCTACCCTAAATCCGAATCATTGTATCAAAAAAGCAATCGCGGAATGTGCCAAAGCAGCTGGTATGTGCAGTCCACGAAACATCTGCTTTATTTCATTCAGTTGGTTTACTTCATGCACAGACAAATAAAATAAATCAAAAGTGTTTGTTTACAATATAAAGTAGTTTCTTTATTCACGTGAGTTCAATATTAATTTCACGCGAGTTCAATATCGTAAAATACTGTACGATTCTGACAACGTAAAGTTAACTGAGAAAGAAAAAGAATCGAGCATATAACAAAAGGTTATATGTCCCGCCCCGCCAAGAGTTATTGCTTTTCACGACGATTCACGGACAATGGAAATGCCAGTCAAAATGGTCGTGGGCAACTTTGGAGACAATGTGAATTTAACATGGGGAATACAGGACTGGCACTGTAGGGACAACATGGGAATATTTTACCTTTATAGAGACACAAAATATTGAGCCTGTATAAGGACAATATAAATGGAACAGGTGAGCTGACGTCACAGTACTGGAAATTGGCAATAATGTTGCAAGTGGCTGACCTCAGTCGGGCAAAACAGTGACGCGGCGGGAAAAAAAACTATAACGTTTGGCGGGGCAAGAATGAACTTCCGCGCGGTACTAACCAACAAGCACAAACGTCACCTGGCGGAGCGGGAAACTGTGATGTGATATTGATATTGATTTTTAACGTAGCTTTAACAATTTTTCAGTCATATCGCTACGATATCTGCAATGTGGCAGTTTATAGTGATGTCTAGCACTGGGGCATCATGCCGCAGACATGTAGCACGATGTCCCACCCAGTCACATTATCCTGACACCAGGCCGACCAGTCCTAACACTAACCTCTTAATGCTGAACGCCAAGCGAGGCAGCTGTTAGTACCATTTTTTAAGTCTCTGGTATGACTCGGCCGGGGATCGAACCCACGACCTCCCGCATCCGAGGCGGACGCTCTAACCACTAGGCCACCGGAGCGGTCATACAAAACTCAAAAACATCGCCTGGCGAGCCGGGACATATCACTTTATAGACATATAATCACCTACCAAACAATCCATAGTGTTGAGAGTGCTAATCTAAGATAAATTTTTATACAAAAAAACACACTGTAACAGAATTGAAACCGAGTGGGCTTTGGACTAAATGAATAACACAAACACAATGTGTGTGAATGACGAGACTTGTGTATTGCACGTTAAGATGATGGCACAAAAAAATAAATGAAACAGTCTATGCAATACCCGACTCGCACAGACCCTACACACGTTCACAATGCTAATGACTAGGATTGAGATGATGACGACACAGTGCTGAAATTACTAATGATAATGATGACGACGGTTCATATAACCGATATGCTATATAAAATGAAACAAAACAAAATATCATAGTTCCGACCCACGCCGAGTACACTCTGGTTCAACTTCCCACTTTGAATGAAGAAGAAAAAACACAAAATATCACAGTTCAACTTTTGCTCAACTTCACATATTCATACTGCCTCAACTTCACCCTCCACCAGTGTCAGTCTGGTTCAACTACACTCTCCACTAGTTTCAGTCTGGCGCAACAACACCTCCCACCAGTTTCAGTCTGGCCCAACAACATCTCCCACCAGTTTCAGTCTGGAGCTACAACGCCTCCCACCAGTTTCAGTCTGGCCCAACAACGCCTCCTACCAGTTTCAGTCTGGAGCTACAGCGCCACCCACCAGTTTCAGTCTGGAACAACAACGCCTCCAACCAGTTTCAGTCTGGCGCAACAACCCCTCCCACCAGTTTCAGTCTGGTGCAACAACGCCTCCCAGTAGTTTCAGTCTGGTTCACCTACACCTCCCCCTCCACCAGTTTCGGCCCTATGGCTGTAGTTTTGTGGTTCCAAACCGAAACTCCGTGACAAGATCCAAGCGAAGATGTCCCGCTTGTAGTAAAACCTTACTATTTATACTATATAAAAGAAAACTAGACGTTCAAGACCCAAGGGTAAAGTACCCGTGCATTAAGAGAAACATGGGCATCACGGTACGAGCGACCTACAACGAGATGTACTCATTCAGTAACTATATGTCAAGATAATAAGAACAAGCTACTTTAGTTAACACCTGTATGTGTCGACAAAGTCAGATATACATTGTCATCGTTTAATGCAAAACCGAATTATTTTCTTGCCTTATTCCGTGACACACTCTATCACGTTACTTACTATCAATACATTGTGGAGAAGGAAATTTTGTATCTACAAAATATACCATTACTGACCATCAACTCAGCAAAATAGTTATATTCACACTACTCCAAATTTACACAAAACAAACACTGAGCAGGAACAAGGTGTTTCTTTTTAAGGGAAGAACAAACACACAAACATATACAAACGTACGCGCGCACATATACACACATACACACAGACACCCTTTTGTTAATGGATAGCTGTTTGTTAAGGAAAAACAAACACAAAAACACATACAAACGTACGCGCGCACACATACAAACAAACGTGCATGCGCACACAAACACAATAACAAATACATACATACAAACGTACACATTCACGCAAACAAAACCACACACACGCGCTCCAAACGCATTGTGTTAGCTTAGAATGTAAGAGAATAAGGTAAAATCTCACAAACAAAGACTATTTCTTACACCAAGAAAAATTCCTATGGAAAAACCCAAGTATATTTTAGAGCCTCAAAATACAATCCTGATAAATAAGGACTCATTTGCATCTAAAATTTAGTCATTTGCAAGTCTGCAATCAAGATGAAACGATCGCATCATTTCGTGAAGAAAGGAGAAGAAAGAAAGAGGCAGAAACATGACCTATAACGTCGCACAGTAGCTGAAGTATCGGATTAAATTCATGACAGCGATTTTGAAGATGACATGAGTGAACCAGAATCCAGACCTAGATAGTCTTCGTCAAAACAAAGTCCACCACCAGTAACCCATGAACAGCAATATCACATTCGAGAGACAGAAAAGAAAAATTTAGAACAACAGCCAACACGTACACGGTGAAATTTAAAGATTTCAAGTCCGAAGTTCCGTTAGAGAAAGCAGAAGAGTTCATCACATATGTATGGGATTCTTTGTTAACCACATTGAAACGACAGTGCGAAATTAAAGAAGACGATGTCTTGAGACTTTCCATTTATCACAACAATTTGATGTCGCCTGTTTGGGTTGAGTTTAGCAGACAACAGAATTGACACCTTCCAAAGTTATCGACAAGATTCAACACGTGCAGAACCGACGGAAAAGCGACACTGTTCATGACCCATGTTTATCTTCCACAAGGGGCCGGACGCAAAAAGGTGTTATTGGTGGACAACCTTCGCAGCCCCAAAAAGAGCCTCCTCGGAATTAACAACCCTCAAGACAAGATGCGTTTTGCCAGGGCCATCGTCGTGGGATGAACGTATGCCGACAAGAGCGACACGGTAGAATGGGGAAAAAACCTGGAAAACTATTCAACGATCGGACCGAGCCAAACAACAAAGAGAAGCAGAACTCCTGTTACAACAAGCGGGAATATCCAAAGACATACCCTGTGGCATTCCTGAAATGCAAATATGGCAAGACATCTTACTTAGCTTCACGCAACACATTGAAAGTACACCCTCAAGAAGTGCGCGGACCTCTGTTGTTTCGAGGCAAATATTTCAAAGAAGGAAAATACATTCACGTCTATCATCATGATGAACATTTCGATGCCGTTACCAGTATATGGGATACCAATTGTTATAAGTGTATGAAATTTGACAGAAGCTTCCCGCTACTTACAGATGTTTTAAGACAAAACTAAAACCATGAAACATTTGGACGTCCATCGTGAATACTTGATCCTGGTCAATTACGAAGAAGAACTCGACTTTGTAGAAGCCGACGAATTTGGAAATTTCATCATAGCGGCCTACCTGACAGCCCATTCTCGCTTAAAATTGTACGAAGCTTTACACCAGTTGGAGATCATGTGCTGTACTTTGACACGGACAGTTGCAAATACATCAGTTTCCTGGGTCAGTGTCACCCTGACCTACATCAAAGGAGACTTTTTATGAGCCTGGACTGACGAGCACCCCAACGACAAGATTCTAAATTTTGCTAATGGCGGTCCCAAAAAGTACGGCTACGAATACCGGAACCCACAAGTGTACGTGCACACCGAGTGTAAAGTGAAGGGATTGACTCTCAATTATCGCACCAGTCAAGTGGTGAACTATGGTGTATTGAAAGAAGCCTTGGAGTCTAAAGTGACCACCTACGAGCCTCACAAGGTTATGCGTTTAGCCACACACCAAATAGTCAGTCGACCTTTTTAGAAAAAATGTATCAAATCGTGTACCACAAGGGATTGCGGCTTCCCAACCACTTCACTTCACCTTATGGACATATCGATACTGGTCAGCATATAAAAAGAAAAATGTCCAAGACCGATAATTTATTATGACTAGTAGGCTGTCATCGACATGGACATCCCTGAAAGACCATTCCGGGAGGGCTTCTGTGCGGCTGTGCCAAGTGGTGTGGAGACTCTAAGAACATAACAAACTGTCATTTAGACACCATACTTTTAGTATCAAACATGTTGTACAGTGACTTGTTTATATTCGACCTTGATCATTGAGATGTGTATTTCATCCATGTTCATAACCCTTTGGCTTTCTGTATTTTTGTATTTCGTGTTGCATTTGAATTTTTTTAAAACTTTGAAATAAACGTGTCCTGAGAAAAGTATAAAAACTCTTGACTTGTTTGTCTGCCTGTCAAAAGTGAAATTATCTGTACTATGGCTCCCTCTGCTGTCTCTGTTCCCTCTACCTGCACTTTCAAAGTCATAGACGAAAACTTAAATCGTGCTAGTTGGGAGGCCTTGTATCTTCGCCATCCCTTTAACGTATAACTGCTGAACCCAGTGGTTCAGACAAAACCGAATTTGTCAAACGTTTGACCGAATATAAACATCAATTGATCGATCGGCCACCTCAACTGATCGCGTGGTTGCAAAGAGTGGCAATCGGCGTACAACCTCTTGAAAGTCAAGGCGATTCCATTGTGTTTGTGGAAGTCATTCCTGACGACGACGACACGATCGTGTCTGACCCCAATCAAGCCCATCTGGTCATCTTCGACAACATGTTAGGAAAAGACGAAGAAGAAATTAAACTGTGGTTTACGCGCAAAGGGCATCATCGTAATACCAGAGTCATCTACATTACTCAAAATGTGTTTCAACAATGTAAAGCCCATCGTACCAACAGTCTCAATGCTCATTACGTAGTCTTGTTTAAAAGCCCGAGACATAAATGGCAAGTGAAAGTCTCAGCTAAACAGTTAGGAACACCTTTGCTGACTCATGCGTACGACGATGCCACTCAAAATCCCACTTGCCTATTTACTATTGGATTGAAAACCCACCACCCCTCGATCGATTATTTACGATTTCGTACAGATCTGTTTCACCATTGGTGCCAAGACGAAGGGCCTGTCGTGTACACGTTCACGTCGTCGACTTAACAAAAAATCTATAAAAACCATAGACACTTTTGGTCTGTCTCACACATCGTCAACGTGCCTTGCACGGCATCAGTCGCGAAAAACATTCACAAATACGTGCTCGAGTCTTATAGGCTAGTCTCAGAAAAGTCTTACTATGATTAACCATGAAGCAAATCTCGCATCGACAATCAAATAAAAAAGCAAACCATTTTGAAACCTGGTGGTAGCGGTTCTCTAAGAGGTGTCATCATTCGTTCACTCTTAAAATGGGATCCCAATGCCCCCAAAGTCATTCCCAAGAAAAAATCAACTCCCCGACCCCAACTGACACAGAAACAAAAGAGCAGTGGTGTCAAGACCAGGTAACAATCTCCGAAAAAGAAAAGTCCCCAGAAAAATAAAATCCCTCAGAGAAGATCCCAGAAAGCATTTTCTACACGCAAAAGAGGCGCTTTGGCTAGGACGCAACCTTACACGCCCAATCCATCTCCTTTGCTGCTAAGGAAGCTGGTTACAAAGTACCTGCCGCCAAAATCAAAGTCCAGAGAAATCGGGTATGTTACATGGTTTAGTGGAATTATCCAAGCAAGAACTGTCCCGATTTAGTCCATTGCGAACCCCTCCACGTCGAGTGATGCCTGTCATCAACTTGATACGACGAAAAGACAATCATTGGCGACGCATTCCACTATCAAAAGATCTAAGGAAAATCGATGGGTATCAGTGTTTTTGTGCTCCTGAACATAAAAGATGTAACCCCAGAAGAAATCTCTCCTAACCCCAAAGGAAAGGAAAGGAATTCCTCCTCGTTTAGCCAAATATTGGACGTATTGTCAGTCCCGTACAGAGCCGCGAAAACAACTCATTCAAACCGCCTCAAAAGACGTCGTCGATACAGTGTGCGAATGTATCCCGAATGTCTTGAAAGGCACGATGCCTTTCTTTCCACATCAGAAAGAATGCTTAGCCAGGCACTGAGGCGTTCTTCGCCAAATGGTTCAAAAGAAAATACCCATCCGTCCAAAGAAGTTGTTGGTACAACGCGGAGGAATTTTGCCCATCTTGTTAGGACGCTTGCTTAAAGAAGCATTTAAATCCCAGTCCTCGTTTGACCGAGATGTCCCAGTTAAATACACGAATTGCAATCGTTGATGGATCACAGCGGTTTGTCAGAGACGGAAAAATTTCAGCGGTACGGTCAAGTGTTTCAGCGACTTCAACTCTTTCACCAGGAAGCTTCAGCCGAAACAACTAGACCGACACTGAAAGATTTTAACACCCTGATTAAAAGTCCATCACCACCACCCCCAGTGACCACGGCAGATGCAGCTACACGGATGTTAGAGGAAGAAGACGTACGATACGTCTTTTAAACACCGTCAACAGCTTCCATCCTTAGTAAGATTGCAACGTACTTGTTGACACCTTCACCCACACCCAAACGCGAAGAACTTAAAGCTTGGGTTAAAAAGATAATGTCCACTCCTCTTTAGACAGAAGTGAAAAAGAAAGTAAGACCAAAGCCATCCCATTACCGCCACCACTACCACCACTCCCCTCGGCTTCTACTCCAGTTGTACTTCGGGACATGTAAAACCGTTTCCGAACCACCACTTCACCCCATCCCAAGTAGCATCATTGAAGAGTGGGTGACATATTAAAAAATTGAGAAGGTGTTAGCCAGCATTTCCTACGATCCATCCCATTATGCGGGGATACGGAGTACTCAGAAATTGTATCGTGTTGCCAAAACAAAATTTAAAAGTGTCTGTTTACCGCAAGTGCAACGATGGTTACAAGTACACGCCACATACACATTACACAGACCCACTCGACGACAATTTTCCAGAAGTGGAGGACATCGATCATCAGTGGCAAGCCAATTTAGCCAATGTCTATCATTTGGCCACCTACAATTATGGCTACAGATATTTGTTTTGTATCATCGATGTCTTTTCCAAATGTGCCTGGTCGTGCCAGTGACGTCCAGATTGAGCACTGAGTTAGTGCGAGTCCTAAAACTGGTGCTGAAACAAACTGGTTGTCACCCTCGTCGATGGCGAACCAACAAAGGCACCGAATTTCTGAACCAAGCTTTCTAAATATAATTAAATAAACAAGACATTCATTTGTTCACACCGAGAATCCCGAATCCAAAGACAGCATCGTGGAACATTTTCAACGCATTTTGAAAGAACGCATGAGGAAATATTTAACGCATCATCAACACACTCTCAAGAACATCGATGTCTTACCGCACCTTGTCCAACCGTACAACCAATCTTACCATCGGAGCATCCGATGTGATCCCCAAGAAGTTACTCCGACAACGAAGTGACCGTCATTGAGCGCCTGTTTGGTACGTCCGAGACTGTGGCTGTCTCCAAAAATGGTGAAGTGTTGATGGTGAGGGATTCGGTGTGCACTGGCGAAACCAAATGCACTTTCGACAAAGGTTACTTACCAAATTGGACTACCGAAATCTGTCGTGTCACTGGACGTGTGCGTGGCTGTCATCCTGCAGTCTATAAATTTGAAGACATAAACGGGAAAGTGTTAAAAGGAACTTGCCCGCGTTACAACGCGTGACCAAACAAGAAAACGAAGTGTACGATATCGAAAGCATTCTCGATCGAAGAACCAATAAAGTGGGAAAACGACGTGTCAAAGAAGTAAATGTACGTTGGAAAGGATATCCTCCAAGTTTTGACTATTGGATCGACGCTTCGCAAGTCATCGGCTATTAAAAAAAGAGGTGACCATCATGCCCTTCAACACAATCTCAACTACCACAGTGACCACTCCTTCACCGAGTTATTCTCTGCAAGATCTACAGAAACAACCCTTGTGGGTGTGGTGTGGAGAACGTGTGCCTAAAACGCAAATCGCCTTTTTCTGCCAAATCTTTGCAGTGTACTATGTCATCGCTGCTACTATTTCTAATTTGAGTTTGCAACAAGGAGTCAAACAATTTTACACCATTTTACTGACCAGTTGAATAGGTTACCTTCACCCCAATCCTTCCCAGAAATACTCTAACGGTAACAACGGGAGTCTTGCGACCAAAGTCAGTCACCCTCCTACCAGTCACCACTCAAAAAACAACCACAAAAATCCTCTTTTAGACACTGCTCTGACCTCAAGTGACCCCTCAGACAGCGAAATTCCGGAATTATTCATAACCAATTTTTCTTAAAGTTACCCAGTGACAGTACCATGGATATATTTTCCTACAACACTTTGTGCTGTTTCAAAGCCAAATTACCTCAGACCATCCAACTGGATCATGAAGCCCATTGGGAAGTGGCTTCGGTGGAAATGATTCACCCTACACAAATCAAAAACATTGTTGAAAATCAAAACACTTTTTGCCGTCGAAGTTCATGACGAACAAGTGCAACAAAACAAGGATGAACGAGCAGCTACATGTGACTATGAAAACACAGGACTCCAAAACTAAACGGTTCACCTATTTGTTGTCAATTTCAGCAGGCTATTATTTTGGCTGTCAACATCTGGTGAACACGATTGCTACCAGGTTCGATGCACTGCTTGGCAAAGCCTTGGACAAAACCAGAAGAAGTGTCACGATCGAGTATTATAAAGTGGCTCGTCGTGTGTCTATGAAATGTATAGAGGACAAAGTGTTGGTCATTACATTTTGTCCAGAATCTTATGACATTTTGGGTGGGGACCCCAAAATGATCAGGATAATAAACGAGATACTAGCCATTACCAGCAGCTTGGATTTTGCCGAATATTTATGATTCCCTGTATAAATAAATAAAAAAATAATTCAATTTGATCTTTGTATAATCCGATGTAGTGGTGGGACACATCTCACTACCGTTATTGGAAGTCATTCCTTTCAAAGTGGATTCTGCCACGACCGCTGATGAAGAAGGTGGAAATACCTATCACGTTCACCACGAATTTGCACATCCTCACTATGTGACCGTCCGTGAGTCGCATTTCGACACTATCAACATTACTATGAAAGGAGATCTGCAACAAAATACTTCACTCACCGAAAGGAAAGTCACGGTGAAACTCCATTTTCGAAAACGATTCTCTAACAACCTGTGTACCAAGGAATCGCTCGACAACGAGGACACGGTTTAAGATATGTGCTAAATTTGGCGTTTCGTTCAGTGGCCCCCTTTTAAAACCCAATGGTGATTCGAGGTTTGCACGCCTTGAAAGTTGCCGATTTAATGCAAGGCAAAGAATTTCTCCAAAATGGCATCATCGACAGAAAAAATCACAATGAAGTTTTCTTGAGAGCAGCCAAAAATGTCTTGCTACAAACGGGCAAAGGTATTTTGTGCCGAAGAGAAACTCCTATAAATGTCCCGGGCACTGTTGAGCCAGGCATTCCTACTTCCCTGATGCCACAGCAAGGACAAGGCAGACAGAGACAACGAAGGCACCCCGCCAAAGCTAGAAAGACTAAGAAAAGAAGAACAGCCCGCGAATTAGACGGTTTTGATTATTAAATCACAGACTGAGAAAAATGATGCACCAGGAGTCTTGCGAATGTCCCAAGTCTGAACTGGATATGTTTGCCATGTCACCCTTTTTTGATGATGACAATGCAAGAATCCCAATTGGTAGAATTTTATCCCGTCTCCTATTTGACAGATTTAGCTCCAATTGAGTTAGAAATCAAAGGAAAGCCCTAAGATTACATCGATCAAAATAGCAGTTACTTGTACCTGAAAGTCAAAGTGATCAAAACGGACAACACCGCTCCAGGAGCTGATGCTAGAGTAACTCCGTCAACAATTTCATGCATTCCTTGTTCAGTGAAGTGGATTTGTACTTGAAGAATAAACTAGGCATCAGCAGCAAAGATTCTTACCCTTACCAATCATACCTGGAAAATATCTTGACGTACGGAAAATAGGCCAGAAACAATCATCTGGATGCTTTCGCCGTATGGATACCCGACATAGCGGGCGTGTACACGTTTAAGGACACAGTCCTGGCAGCAGATGACGATCCTAGCAGTGTGGGCTTTAACGACCGTCGAAAAAAAATCCTGCACGGACGTAATTTAGAACTGATGGATAGTTTGCATTTGCAAGACAGGAATTTGCTGATAGGAGTGGATATCCGCCTGAGACTGAATCTCAGCAGTACCAATTTTCAGCTGATGACCCAAGCCAATGAGTACAAAACCATCATCCAGGAAGCCACACTCTACGTGCGACGCGTGGAAGTGTTACCTAAAGGTAGACATGACATCAGCCACACTTTAAGCAGAACGACTGCCAAGTATCTGATACGACGCGTGGAAAGGAAAACCTTCACCTTTGCCACTGGACTCCGATCTGAAATCGACAATCATCTGTTCCAAGAACAGTACCCAACCCTTTAGTCATTGGTATTGTTAGCAATGCAGCCCTCACCAGAGCCCACGTTCAAAATCCTTTCCAGTTTAAGCACTACAGAGTATCCAAGATCGAAGTCAGTCACGATGGCAAGACCTTGTGTACCAGATCCTTCGAACCTAATGTTGCCCAGAGATCGTACTTGTACCTGTACGAAGCCAGGGACACCTAGGGACCAGCACCAGCCACGGCATTTCGTACGACGATTATGCAGGAGATTACACTTCGTGGGCCTCTGATTTCACTCCAGACCAGTGCATCAACGAGGGACATTTCCACTCTATAAAATCCGGTCAAATGCGTGTGGAACTTTAGTTTGCAGAAGCTCTAATCGAGACGGTGGTGTCCTCTTGCATGCTGAATTCGATAATACGATTGAAATCAACAGTTTGAGAGAAGTCATTCTATACTATTAGAAACTATGGAAGACTGTAATCCTTCTTTCATCTGATCAAGAAAGATTGCTATGGATGTCAAAACGATCAGCCCAGTGAAATTCAACAAGATAAATGTCTGATGATGAACCAAGATGAAAAATTGAACGAGTATCTGGAGGACTCTTTGGGTCTCATCTCAGAAGAAGCAGTGTTGCGTCAGTGGTATAAAGACTTGGGTGATCAATGCTCTCCTCCACTGATTGCTCTAGAAATCCATCACATCGAATCTATCTTGGCTTGTTAGCGATTGTTAAGCAAAAATTCAGGATTGAATTGACGACTTATCAGTACCCGTGAAAGACAAGAAAACCCAAACAAAGCTGGATACCTGGGGACGTTATTACCTTTTGAACAACGGTTCGTACACCGCTTCTTGGAATCATGTGGTGTGCGCTAAAGACGAACTTCCTCATCGCAAACCTCAAGACATCAAGTTTATGCCATCAACACGGACGACAGTCATCTCCCAGGAACCCACTGGGTAGCCGTCTACATTCCCGAAGATGGTTATGTGTAGCATTTTGATTCGTATGGCTTGCTGCCTTTCGAAGACGACATCGTCGACTTTATAAGAAGAAATGCCCAGACGACACGATTCAATAATTGAAATTACAAGGCACTGATCCCAAGGTGTGTGGACGACATTGTGTGTATTTTCTTCATCAATGCAGTCTTGGGTATCATTTAGAACATATAGTGACTTGTTTTGATCGTAACTCTTCTAGAAACGATGACAAAGTAGATTGATGGTTTTGTGATCATTATGGGTATTTTTTGTCTTTAGCTAGGAAACGTAGTCTTCATCAATGGCCCAATGACTTCCATCAATGGAAGTCTAATTTCACTTCACAACGTTGTCAACCTTGTCAAAAATATTTTGTTTGATGTTATATGAATTGTTATGTTATAAGTCGATTAATTGTTGGTTGAATAAAATATGTTCTCTTTTTTTAAATGTTGGTGGTTTGTTTTTAAAAAAAAATTAACGCTGTGAATATATGCTCTTTGACTTTTCTCTATCCCTCACCATAAAATAAGCTATATAGCGTTCCTACCATAAACATCGTAGGGATGTTTTCTATCGCGTCCGCTCTTTAGCCATATAAAGTGTTACAATCTCCAGTCTGACCATTCATTGTTAACTCGTCCACCTATGAAAATGTACGGACATTAACCAGTGGAACATGTACTATCGTACGCACGCCACTATAATTCAAAACCCTCTCAGTCTGACCATCCATTATTGACTCGTCCACCTATGAAGATGTGTTCAAGACTAGTCAAGCTGAACGAAGCCTACGCGAATTTACATCGTGTCAGGCAAAACCTGATACCCAAACCTGATGCGATAGAGAATGTCAGGATGCTGAAAGTGACCTAAGAACTGCTAGAAGAGATGTTTAAAGACGCAATCAAGAAGAAGCAAGAAGAATGGACGGAGAACTATAGACTTCCGAAGTAGAGAGAGCATCAGTAGTAACAACAATAACAACAGTCGCAGGAGACAAACAGAAGTTCTGTAGACTGCCGTGTGGATACGAAATAGATTTTCTTCTCTTTTTGCAGAAGCAGACCTTATCATGTGGGAAAGCCTGGCGCCAGACGAGGACGCACTGTTAGACGTTAAGAGATTGCCATAACTCCCCGAACAAAACAGCCCTTTTCAGGGCTATCCCCAGCCATCTACAAAAGACATACCAGTCAAATTGCCAAAATATATGTCTGTCTTTGAGTGCATGTGTATAAGTTAAAATATAGACGTGTGTCTGTAAACACTTCGTTTCTCTGGTTTTGTAAGATTATGTGTGTGTGTGTGTGTGTGCGCGCGCGTTTGTGTTTTCTTGCCTTAGCAAAAAACATATCCCTTAACAAAAGTGTTTGTATATGTGTATGTATGTTTTGTATGCACGCATTCGTTTGTATGTTATTTTGTTTTCTTCCTTTAGCAATAAACTTATCCCTTAACAAAAAAAAAGTGTATATGTGTGTGTGCTTGTATGTGTTTATGTGTTTGTTTTTTCCTTAACAAAAACAAACTTGTCCCAACTCAGTGTGTTTGTTTTGTGTGAATGTGGAGTAGTGTGAATATAACCACTATTTCACTTCCTGGGGTGATTGTAGGTAATGGTGTGTTTTGTAGATAAGACGTTTGCTTCTCCACAATGTATTGATAGTAAATAACGTGTATTTTATTAGTATGAGTGTGTTGTTTTGTATAAAAATTTATTTTAGATTAGCACTCTCATCACTATGGATGGTTTGGTACGTGATTCTATGTCTGTAAAGTTATATGTCTCGCCCCGCCATGCGATGTGTTTGTTGGTCAGTACCGCGCGGGAATTCATTCCCGCCCTGCCAAGCGTTATAGCTTTCTTTTTCCCGCTGTCACAGTTTTGCCCGATTGAGGTCAGTCATTTACAACATTGTTGCCAATGTCCAGTACCGTGACGTCACCCCACCTGTTCCATTCCTATTGGCCCTATACAAACCCAATATTTTTTTTCGCTAATCAGGCCCAACCATTTGTCCGTATAAATCTTGTCCTCGTTTCGTCCCAGTGTGTTTTGTAATGGTAATTCCTTTTGCCCATGAATCGTCGTGAAAATCTATAACGCTTGGCGGGGCGGGGCATATAACTTTATACAACGCCTGGCGGACATTGCTGCCAATGTCCAGTGCCGTGACATCATCATTTATATTGCCCATATACAAACAAAACCTATGACAAATTCCCCTTGTCGCTAAACAACCCCAATATTCCCCATCTTAAATTCCTCTTGTCTCTAAACAGCCCCAGCAATATTTCCCATGTTAAATTCCCCTTGTCGCTAATCACACCCACGACCTTTTTGACTGTGATTTACATTGTCGCTTAACAGCCACACTATACTACTGCTGGGTTCTAGATCTATATTTTGTTTAATATTTAGAGAACACGTCAGTGGTTGTCATAAATTCGTCGTCTTCATTGTCGTTAGTGTCTTCAAATATGTTGTTAAACCATTCATAATGATAATACAAACCTCTTGTGTAAAATACTTTGGTTGCCTGATACTCTTTGAATATCAAAATTTACGACTGATCATCATCGTGTGTTATTTTGAGAAAGTATACTATCCAACTGTACTTAACTGTATTGCTTCTTTGTTCATCATTTAAGTTTCAACAAATATTGATATCTATTTGATATAGTTCAACACTAGACTGTATCAACAGTGTCATTTTTGTTAGTTCTTTAATACAAAATGAACCGAAAAAAATATAACCATTATCATGCATTTTAAGCGAGTCAGCAAGTACGTAGATTGTGTTATTGTAACTGACGATATGTCTAACAGGATTTGGAAGGAATTACGGGTAGGAACGTAATTTACTAGGCACATGATCTACAATTCAGTCAAATAAATTAGAAGCATTTCGTTCATTTTTCTTTTGTAAAGAACTTTTATGTTTAACTCGCGCCTTAAGTATCATGCAAACATTTTCACACGCACACACTTATCTCGTTACATTATGAACTAGCTTTTGTCGTGATTTTGAATGTCATATTCCAAATATTTGTTTATCTCTCCATCTGTGTATCTAACTTGTCATATTTGTTGTACGTCTTCAACATTCAAATTGAAATAATTTACAAATCTAGATTTCATTAGAATTTTATATAGTTTTATATTCCTGTAAATACCGACTTCTTTGTGATAAATGCACTTGAATCTCAACGTTTTCTTGTATTTGCTTTTCAAACGAGGGTGTGAATTAAATAAAGAAAGTACTAATTGCGGCATTTTACACAACAATATTTAAACGTTGTTTTCTCACAATCATGCTAATTCCTACCTATTTGGCCCCCAACTAATTATTCTGAGGCAGCAAAATGTCAAGAAATAGCCCAAGAACCCACTATTGGGCTTATTTTGTATTCTTTATCAAACATCAATTTCTTTTAATGTTGTACACCTGCGCCAAAACAGTTTTTAACACCTATTATCTTACAAGTAATTAATCATAGGTGTTCCAGCTTAATTTGATCAAACAAAATGTTCCAAATGAATGTGACTTTATATATATATATATATATATATATATATATATATATATATATATATATATATATATATATATATATATATGTGTGTGTGTGTGTGTGTGTGTGTGTGTGTGTTTGTGTGTGCGCGCACGAACACAAAATTTCACATCAGAAGATGTAATTAAATATATCCTCCTTTTCTACCTTGCTTCGAAACTCTGTAAAGTGACAGAAGGGTCAAGTGGTGCTCGATAGTTGCGTGAAAACCTCACAGGAAAAACATGTTCCATAAGGTTTCCATTGTAATTTTATTGTTTAGGAAAACAACTATATTTAGATGCAAACAAAGATTAGGAACATGCGTGTGTGCTTTAGATTTTTAACGTAGATTTAAAAAAAATTCAGTCATATCGCTATGATGTCAGCAGTGTAACAGTTTATAGTGATGTCTCTCAGTGGGGCATCATGCTGCAGACATGTAGCATGATGTCCCACCCAGTCACATTATTCTGACACCAGGCCGACCAGTCCTAACACTAACCTCTTAATGCTGAGCGCCAAGCGAGGCAGCTGTTAGTACCATTTTTGTAAGTCTTTGGTACTACTCGGCCGGGGTTCGAACCCGCGACCTCCCGCATCCAAGGCCCACGCTCTAACCACTAAGCCACCGGAGCGGTGATTAAGAATATAAGGCAAAATCTGTTTCGGTTCCGATGTACTCAGCAGTGACCTAAAACGTGAGCTAGGAGGAGAATTTATACGTATAGCTATGAAGGCAATGCGATATGTTATATCTTAACATCTGGGTAGAAATATGCTGGGTGCATTTAGAATACAAGCAGAAATACACAGTGTAGTTAAAATGCAAGCACCCATATCTATCTTTTGCATTATACAAAGGCAGATCTGGGTCTATGCAGGTTGTTAAGAATGATCAGTAGTACAAACAACACAGACTCTGATCTGGATCTACGTTGTGTATACTCGAGTCCATTGATCAGGATTTATGTTGTGTACAATATAGCGAATATGTACGGTAGATTATATTTGCAACATTAATAATGTCCTCCGATTTAAACCGAATTTCTCAACTTACTGTAATAATCGTCAACGGAAGTTTTCCAGATATACAAGAAAATATCAGTAAGGTTTTGTCTTTATTAGAAACGACGTTTTCAACGCTAAATATTGGTCACAGATAGAACAGTATCTTTTCAGAGTGCTATTATATTATCCATACGTGTGCCTATGGAATGGATTTTATCATCAGTTAAGTTCAACTCTGAAGTCGGCACATCAACATATGAAGGTTACCTCACGCCAAGGAAACTGCAGTAAAGCGCACTGTCCCGAAACACGCCACGGCTAGTCTGGGCAGAATTCGAACCCGCGCCGTTATATTTGCCACTCCGGCTCAATCAAGTCTGACGATCACAATTAACGAGATCTTCCAAGCACAATTTCCGAAAAGGATATTTTATTTTTTTAGGACCAAAGACAACCATAAGGTTGACATGTACAAGAGTTCAACTCAAACTAGACAAATAGTACCTTCGCTAAGTTTAGGCTAAACAAGGCAGTAGAGAGCGATCACGGGCCCTGTGGTAAGAAACACCCGGGCCTCTCCTAGTTTTTGTTCAACAAACAAATTCTTTTATAAAATTAAAGTGGTGTTCGGCACGGGCCCCCTTACGGGCCCGGGGCCCGGAAATATATCCCCAGTTGCCTCCCCCCTTGTCGGCCCTAGAGTTAAACTTCTCACTGCAAGCGCCTTTTTTATCTGACTGTATGTCTTACTGTTCGGGGCAAGAGTCATATACCAAGGAACTAATAATCACTATTTCCAGTGTTTCTCGAGTAGCGTGTCATCAAATCTATTACAAAATTTATAAAACCAAATCTGTTACAAACCCGTTTCCAGCTAGACGAATTGTGTTTGGAAAAATATCTCAAGGAAACAGTTGAAAGGCCGGTCAATGGTATACAAGAGAGATTTAATTGTGTTGCATCGTTATATATTTGACTGATTTAGTAAACATACCTCTGAATACGATCGGAAACTTGCCTGGTTGTTCTAATAGCCATATATGGCTTTGCCCCTGTGCAGGCCCGATCGGTTCTAAAACCCTGCCTTTATATAACAAACTATTTGAAAATCAGGCAGAATTATAGTATTTGGTTCTGAACTAGGTCTCGAATATTTATACAACTTCTTAGACAATGATTTAGGATTAACTCTATATTTTTCTGATAAAATATCCATTAATGGATAAATAATGACTGAATTAAATTTGAGCTTTGGTTACTCTACCACTCCAATAAAATATCACTTTACATGACGGATAAGTTTGCTTGGTATGATCTTTAGTTTGTTAGGAACGAGTCTGTACATGTCTTTTTGTGATAAAATATGTCCTAATGTTGCAATAATAACTACATAAAATTTCAGCTTGTGTTACTTTTTCCACTCCGATAAAAAATCATTTTGCATGACGACATTTTTTGCTTGGGTAGTTCTCAAGTTTGTTAGAATAAATTCTGATTTAGTAACTGACTTGAAACCTTTATTAATTCTTGTCCATGCCTTGAATTTATTGAATCTTTAAGATTGTAGCTGATTGCTCTAACTTTCGAGAGTAAATATCACTGAAGCTACTGATGATAAATGCATTTGTTACTTTTCTCCTAAACTTAAAAAAATACAGGACTGAAACTTTACAGTTTTGCAACGAAGGACTAATCAACACATACGGCCAAAGCCGTTTAACTTGTTTACTGCATGTATCTAACCTGTCAAGACTGAGATCCTTGCAAGATACAAAGACAGCGAATGTCCCACATTATACAGGCAACAGCTGATATTTGCACAATTAATACATGCGTGACAGTTTGCAAAGGGCTGACGTATCGGACATCTGTAATAAGAACTTCATCGGAACGTCAGGACTGACGTATCGTATATCAATAATAAGAACTTCATCGGAACGTCAGGGCTGACGTATCGTACATCAATAATAAGAACTTCATCGGAACGTCAGGACTGACGTATCGTACATCAATAATAAGAACTTCATCGGAACGTCAGGGCTGACGTATCGTACATCAATAATAAGAACTTCATCGGAACGTCAGGGCTGACGTATCGTACATCAATAATAAGAACTTCATCGGAACGTCAGGGCTCACGTATCGTACATCAATAATAAGAACTTTATCGGAACGTTAGCACTGTTTATTCAACGGGTTTAACGATTTCCTTCGGGTAAAATCTACAATTTATAGCCACTGATTTTTCTGTAACGACTTCAGTCTTTTACATTCAAAGTTAACGAATTCAAGGCCAGGTCTTCAATTCACGTATTTTGCACAAAAAGCTCGTTTTAGAAAGCTCGTTAAAGTGAACGTTCACTGAACGCTTTGTCCATTGTTAATCGCATGAAAATCTACATTTATTAAAACAAAGAATAATTATTTGATATCTGAAGAACGTGAGTTACATATATCAAGACAATTTAAAAACAAACACAATGCTTCAATTTATGACTTGGGCTCTCTTTCCACGAAAGAAATAAAAAATTATGAAACACATCTGCCATCAAAGTACAAGTCGTCGCCATTAATCAAAGTATATGCCATCAGCAGCAACATTTTCATATTACTTAAACATCAGTCTTTGCAATATCTGTATATGATTTGTAACTCAGTGCAGCGTACATGCAATTCCGTCAACTTTAAGGTCATGGGCATCACTGAGGATCTCCGAATGCAACAAAAGGTGGCCTCTGCACTTTCCAATGTGTGCAGAAATCATACCATTAAAACGTATCCGACAGCGCGTGACTTGATCCATTCCTTTCACTTGTTAAATTATCTAGAAGGACATTTTTCTAAAGCTTGTCAATGATATAAAGAAGAAAACAATAAACAAAAACACACGTTTACCTTGAAAAGGATGAAACTGTAATAAAGGAGATAAATTTTAAACAATCATCAATATTAGAAACACAGGATATGAATATTGTCTATTCACATGCTTATTTACCGGTCAGCATCCTTCTTTTAAATTCAACCATATTGTGTAAGCAGAGGAACATACCACGTACATTCTTGGTAAATAATTGTATTTCCACACACGTAACCAATGTTTGTGAAATTCGTGGATAGTACTCGTGATAAAGTTAGCAATGCAATGTGCTGACTCGAAACAATCAACCCGCGGACCCATCTTGCAATCATCAATTGTCCATGTTCATCAGGGAGCAAAAGTCCGCAGAAAAGAACTTGGAGAAAAGCTGTACAATATATCGCATATGTACAGAAGTGTATCTCATCTAAATGTCTTTCAGCACTGCACACGTCTATGACCATTTTAAATGTCCCTGCACTTAATGTCAACGTATAGAATGAAAACAGCCACTTTATGAGGAAATGTTCCAAATATCAACCATTCTCAACTTTAGTTTATATTATAAACTGTTTTCCAAAATAATAAAAAATCATCTTCTTTTTCTTTCCTCCACAGCTTTCATTAGCCAAAATCCAGTCGGCAGGTTTTGACATCCGTAATAGTTCTCTCGTAATTCATGTTCTGTAAATGGGGGAACGACATTGCATGGGGCTCCAAAAATTGTTGTCCTCACGGTGCCAGGTTCCCCTTCCTGCATGACTGGGGACGAGTTCTTGATGCTGTTAAGGCTGTTCTGCAAATAAAAAATTAGAAAACTTTTGCAGGTAACGACCGCTGTTTTCTGTGATAATATGCTGTGATTTGGTATTGTCGAAGTCTCACAAAGACATTAATGCAAATAAATGCTATCGGAATATTACATAATTCACACTACTGACAAGCAGGAAATATGACATACTACTGACAACCAAATCACTTGCCCCAACTGACCAACATATATGCGCTGCTCTTAAATGGAAGCTTTGCAAAAATTTATGTGTAAAGATTCATATAATTACCTCGTGGACTTCATTGGTACACGTCCGTTTGTGGTTTGCCTGGACCCAGTGATTGGTGTATTCGTCATCGAATGAATACTCATGATCATTGCCACTGGCAAAGACAACCACGTTCTTGTGCCGATTGGACCCTTGGAAAGCAGCGGCAATCTCTCCGGCATAGCTCTGGTCTACAATAAGTTGGACCTGACGTGCCTCACACCGTGCCAAGTCACTCTTCATTTCGTTCAGTGTATACCGCTCTGCATCATCAGCCTGGTGAATATATTACAAACAGTTGTTTAATTACACATGTAATAATCCTCCTGGTTTTTTTTTCGGAATGGATTATGAGCTCAGTGCGAAGACGTACATAAACTTCTCGTTTTATTATAAACTTCTCGTTTTATCTGCATAGGTCATGTCCTAAATCTATCGTTCCTCCTAGCTGATACTTTCTTGAGCAACAAACGGACCGCAAATCCAATTTTAATTTGCGACAGACTCAGATTCTGGCATGTTTTTAATTACACTGTAAATAGTCATTACCTAGGACACGGATGCTTGTCAGAGCCGGATGAGGAGGGGGATTTGCGGGGTTTCCGGAAACCCAACTAGGTTATATAAAAAAAGCGTACACACACACAGTCATTTTTTACTTAAAATTAGACCATCGTTTTATCCTTGCGCTCGTTAAATGGATATTATAAAAGCTTTGAATAAATAGAC
The DNA here is from genome assembly GCA_028554795.2 of Sinohyriopsis cumingii. Taxonomy (NCBI): domain Eukaryota; kingdom Metazoa; phylum Mollusca; class Bivalvia; order Unionida; family Unionidae; genus Sinohyriopsis; species Sinohyriopsis cumingii. The sequence goes on along the minus strand of CM068841.1, from coordinate 120,151 downwards.
ACTGGCTTTTGCTTTGGTACCCTTTCAATGAAAGCAGGGCCCTTCTGAAATTTTGGGGAAACAAAAACACTACAACACTTGACCTAATCCGGCACTGTTGATGTTAATCACGCCGAAGGCGTGGTATTTTCAAACCTCGGGGACATCTGACTTGCAATGGATAGAGTTTCGTGAGAAATAATACAATACGATTCATAGGTGTTGCCGGGTACTGTTATTACCAATAACAACAGGTGTAAGAGTAGAAAATATATAGGTAAACTGCTGTGATGCATGACTGTGTGCGATTAAGCATCATTTTGCCCCACGTCCCTGTCCAACTATAAATCCCACACGCCAATCACCACGACCACGCACGATTATATTTCAACAATCATCATTATCGCCAAGCCTTTTGATCAGATATTATGAAAGTCATGCACCCTGTAAAATTTCTGTATATCAAAGTTGCTGTTGTTGAGTTTAGTTATAGTGGCGTGCGCACAATTGTGCATGTGCCACTTTTTTCTGACTGCACCGCAGCCTGCTAGTTGTTCCTGGGGAAGGGGGTGGTGCCACCTCCCCCAGGCTTTTATGGATTCAAGGAACCCTGATAGTTTGGCCTCAATCTGTGGGTCCATAAAGGTCCCTACAATTGAATGGTTGGCTGTCATTAGTGGGAAGGAGAGCACGGAAACGGTCCTGCTTGCTTTACATCGCTGGTTTCTTGTTGCATTTGCCTGGTGTTTCTTGCAATTTTTTTTTTCGATTTTTTTTTTCTTTTTCAAAATGTTCTAAAAGGAGGGGGGGATGTTCTATGCTGTTTATAGAGGTTCTTAGTAGAAATCATGTATGAAGAGAGATTTTCAAGCTTATTATGGTATTTACTAGTCGATGTGTTTAGGGTGTGTTTCCTACGTTATGTTATTTATAAGTTTTTAGATATTACCTCTTTAAGTTATTTATAAATTAATGTTTTTAGAGATTGAATGTTATTTATACTTTATTTAGCAAGAGACCGGAGTCCTAGCCGATTACACGGTTCGTTAAGGACATCTAGGACCGGAATCCTAGCTGATTACTCGGTTCGTTAAGGACATCTAGGACATCCGATTTTGCGGTTTCCTTAGTTTTTTTATAGGTGCTTCGTAAGTGAATTATTTATTAATACTTTTATAAAATTGAATGATATGCTATGGGTTTTTATGTGGTGGCTTCTAAATTTATTTAGCTAGTTAATGGGTCTTTTGGTTTTGTGGGGATAGTAATTATATTTTGTTCCTAAGTCCTGCTGAGTCTATGAATTGATTTGTATTTTTATATGCTGATTGTTTCTGGGTATGTGTGTGGTGATCCAATCTCTTTTTGGTTTTTGATAAATATTTTCCCAGCGGGTTGATATTTTGGGCATATATTGAATACGTGGTGTAGATCTTCGGTGGTGTGGCAGTTAAAGCAGTTAATGGTTGCTGGTTTGGGTCCTATAAACCTTCCAAAACTGCTTGCTAGTTTAGTTTTTCCAGTTATTATCCTGTTTATGGTTTTCTGTTCTAAATAGGTACCCTTAGGTAGCTGTATGTTCCTATCTACGTTTTTTGGGGTTTCATGGTGCTTTTTACCTTTTGTAGAGGAGTTCCAAAAATCTTGCCATGTTTGGTCTATATATGTTTGTGCGAAGCTTATTGCTTCTGTAGAGCTATAGTTAAGCTTGATAGAGTTTTGATCTCCTAGTTTGGTTTTTGCAACTTTGTTTGCTGTTTCGTTGCCAGAGATTCCAATGTGCGACGGTATCCACATGAGCTCGACTAATTGATGTGCTGTGGTGATATCGTCGACTAATTGGCATGCTCTGTCGAGGAATTGTTCCCTAGAGTGTGTATTGCGATTTTGGATCGATTTGATAACGCTTAGGGAATCGCTTATAATGACTGCTTTAGGTATTTGGTTGTCTTTGATCCATTGGGTAGTTCTCCTGTTAGTGTTTGTAATTCTTCTAATGATGTTGAGGGGACTGTTCCTATGCATAATAGTAAGGCTTTTCTCTGGATAGTGTCAAGTTTTTGTAGTACGGGTTGCTTAGGTTGAATATCAAAGTGTTTTTAAATTCTGCAGATTAATAAACACCTATATATTATTAGAAATAATCATTTCTGCTTCTTTATTTTTCTTAGAAATGAACTATGATCAACAACTTAATTATTTAGGGGTGTGTGTGTGTGTGTGTGTGTGTTGGATTTTTAACGTAGCTTTAAGAATTTTTCATTTATATCACTACGATGTCTCACGAAGTCACCAGGTCGACCAGTCCTAACACTAACACTCTTAATGCTGAACGCCAAGCAGGGCAGCAGCTACTACCTTTTTTGTAAGTCTCTGGTATGACTCGGCCGGGGTTCGAACCCGCGACCTCTCGCATCAGAGGCGGACGTTCTAACCACTAGGCCATCGGAGCGGTCAAATAGGTGTAAAGACTTTAATGTTAAGTATAATCAAAATATAAACCTAAGGTTTTATTATAGTCTTCGATGAAGGCCCTAACATAAAATGAAGAATATGTCTGTTTTTCCCTGAACTTAAAAGGTATGCACACGTGTACGTTAATCACTGTTCTCTCCTGAAGCGGAAAAGGCAGCCTTATAGAGTCCGAAATTATCTGACAAGGCGTGGGTGAGGCGATACGGGCAGATCATGGCCACTGGTAGTATTTTAGAATTTTCATAGATATTATTAAGCATAAAGCAGCTTGGGCATCACATTACACTACCTCTATTATAGAACTTGGAAACGTAGCTTCCCATCAAAACATGTTATGGCCTTTTGGACAGCACTGCATTTCAATATACCGTAGATTCAGTGTTTCTAATCCAAGCCCAAGCGTTCGGCTAGTGTACGGTACTTGCTAAAGAGTCGCGTCAAACTGCAAACAGCAAAGATAATGATGTACCGTATTATAATCTGCCTGCAGGATAGGTACTAATTGTTTGTTCCAATGATTACTCATAAAAAAAACTGCACAGACCCAGAACTTCCCCTGCATAATGTGATGGCAAATCTGGGTCTGTGCAGTTGGACTCGTCTTATAAGCGAATGTATGCAGCAACTGCAGTCTAAACTTTCTATCACTCTCTGATGCACTGCCAACGAGACAAGGGAATTTCACCAGTACATAGTTGGGCTAATAGCAGGGTTTGTTTACCCGGAATGTTGCAAATTAATAATGAATTTGATATAACAGCAAGTTATTTATCAGTAGTTCTGCAAAATGATCAGGCATAATTCATCCTTTTAATTACTTTGGGGGTGGGGATATATTCAGGATATTACTGAGAAACATTATTCCAGTTATAAAGACCGAGATCCAGATCCGACTGTGACAGCTAGAAGGAAGTTGTACATGTTGCACTGAAGCTGTGTTTAGTGAAACATTTTCAGATTTAGTATATACACATGTTAAACAAGTTCAGATTTAATATATACGCATGTTAAACCAGTTCAGATTTAGTATATACGCATGTTAAACCAGTTCAGATTTAGTATATACACGTGTTAAACCAGTTCAGATTTAGTATATACGCATGTTAAACCAGTTCAGATTTAGTATATACGCATGTTAAACAAATTCAGATTTAATATATACGCATGTTAAACCAGTTCAGATTTAGTATATACGCATGTTAAACCAGTTCAGATTTAGTATATACACGTGTTAAACCAGTTCAGATTTAGTATATACACGTGTTAAACCAGTTCAGATTTAGTATATACACGTGTTAAACCAGTTCAGATTTAGTATATACGCATGTTAAACCAGTTCAGATTTAGTATATACGCATGTTAAACCAGTTCAGATTTAGTATATACGCATGTTAAACAAGTTCAGATTTAGTATATACACGTGTTAAACCAGTTCAGATTTAGTATATACGCATGTTAAACCAGTTCAGATTTAGTATATACGCATGTTAAACAAATTCAGATTTAATATATACGCATGTTAAACAAGTTCAGATTTAATATATACACGTGTTAAACCAGTTCAGATTTAATATATACGCATGATAAACAAGTTTAGATTTAATATATACGCATGGTAAACCAGTTCAGATCTAGTGTATACGCAAGTTAAACAAGTTCAGATTTAATATATACGCATGTTAAACCAGTTCAAATTTAGTAAATAGGTATGTTAAACCAGTTCAGATTTAGTATATACGCATGTTAAACCAGTTCAGATTTTTAGTATATACGCCTGTTAAATAAGTTCAGATTTAATAGATACGCATGTTAAACAAGGTCAAATTTAGTATATACGCATGTAAAACCAGTTCAGATTTAATATTTACGCATGTTAAACAAGATCAGATTTAGTATATAGGTATGTTAAACAAGTTCAGATTTAGTATATACGCATCTTAAACAAGTTCAGATTTAGTACATATGCATGTTAAACGACTTCAGATTTAGTATATACGCATGTTAAACAAGTTCAAATTTAGTATATACGCATGTTAAACGACTTCAGATATAGTATATACATGTAAAACAAGTTCAGATTTAGTATATACGCATGTTAAACAAGTTCAGATTTAGTATATACACGTGTTAAACCAGTTCAGATTTAGTATATACGCATGTTAAACCAGTTCAGATTTAGTATATACGCATATTAAACAAGTTCAGATTTAATATATACACGTGTTAAACCAGTTTAGATTTAATATATACGCATGGTAAACCAGTTCAGATTTAGTATATACGCATGTTAAACCAGTTCAGATTTAATATATACGCATGTTAAACAAGTTGAGATTTAGTATATACATGTAAAACAAGTTCAGATTTAATATATACGCATGTTAAACAAGGTAAGATTTAGTATATACAAATGTTAAACAAGTTCAAATTTAGTATATACGCATGTCAAACGACTTCAGATTTAGTATATACGCATGTTAAACAAGTTCAGATTTAGTATATACACGTGTTAAACCAGTTCAGATTTAGTATATACGCATGTTAAACCAGTTCAGATTTAGTATATACGCATATTAAACAAGTTCAGATTTAATATATACACGTGTTAAACCAGTTTAGATTTAATATATACGCATGGTAAACCAGTTCAGATTTAGTATATACGCATGTTAAACCAGTTCAGATTTAATATATACGCATGTTAAACAAGTTGAGATTTAGTATATACATGTAAAACAAGTTCAGATTTAATATATACGCATGTTAAACAAGGTAAGATTTAGTATATACAAATGTTAAACAAGTTCAAATTTAGTATATACGCATGTCAAACGACTTCAGATTTAGTATATACGCATGTTAAACAAATTCAGATTTAATATATACGCATGTCAAACGACTTCAGATTTAGTATATACGCATGTTAAACAAGGTAAGATTTAGTATATACAAATGTTAAACAAGTTCAAATTTAGTATATACGCATGTCAAACGACTTCAGATTTAGTATATAAGCATGTTAAACAACTTCAGATTTAGTATATACATGTTAAACAAGTTAAGATTTAGTATATACACATGTTAAACAAGTTAAGATTTAGTATATACACATGTTAAACAAGTGTTGATAAATCTAACATTGGTTGCCTGATCTGAAACGTGGAACTGTAGCCCCTTTCTTGAGCCATTCAGAATGTACAATGCATAGGTAATTAATCAGGTGAGAAGCTGGACATACCGATCATTGTGTCTGGCCTTTTTGACAAACAAAACAGCCAAACAAATTACAATTAGGAGCAAACATGCTGGACATGAAGTATATACAATGCGAATGAGACTGACTGGATGTGGTTTTAAGTTGCATTCGTTCCTTCGGCCATGCGCGAATTGAATAGAAAGAAAGGATAGCCCGCTTACAAGTATAACTGGAACCTTAGCCTTTAACAACCAATTAAATTTCAATAAGAAGCAACTTGTATACACGACAGCTGAATTTAGCCTCCAGGAAAAGACATCCTGGTCACTTTTATAATGGAACATCGGCCTTTGAAGACTCGATCAAAGTACAAAAAGTAGGATTAACTCAGCTGTGTTATTTTCTCCTCGTATTCAGAACAAATAAATCTATAAATATGCGCCTGGTCAATTATGTTCTTGATTCTTTTGATAGCCAGACCCGACTTCTTACCTGTATAGGTACATGCGGCCAGCTTCACAATTCTGCCTTTAAGTAGATTTCCTGAACAAAAAGAAAGTGAGCACACTGTGAACAGCACCTGTAGACACGTTTGTGGTACCTAACTGTGATGTGTGGCATATAAACATCATAGTGGAGCGGTCTGTAGAGACAACCTAAAATATCATGGAATTGAATTCACACGTCTGCAAAACGATTTCCCTCGCGTCCTAATGAAACTTCGAGTGACTGCGAGTAAAAATCAGTAATTTGTTATTACTTACAATACCATCGTTGTTGATGTCCCACAGAAGAGACGTTCCATCACTCTTGGATGGGCTGTTGAGGTAGAGCATCAGGGAATCCACACAATGACGCGAGCTACATAAGGTCTGGATGTGGTATCGCAAAGCCAGTTTGAGGGCAGCCGGTTGTACTTGATGAGGGTCTTCACCTGGAACTAAAGACAAAAAAACCGACCGCATAAAAATGGTCATTTGAAGAATATGTACAATCCATTAAAGAAAATATCAAACACGTACTGTATTGCCAAATATTAGTAACGGTAAATTGTTGTTACGTTGAACTGAAGGTGTATACACAATTGGTATACTTAAATGCTTACCAGAACGCGACGGTTTATTGAGTAAGCGAAACAATTCTAGAGACAATTCTGTCAAGTATTTAGCATTTTGGTGAAGCTCTAAATCAATTATAGTCTTAAAAACCACATACACATAAGCACTAATGAACGCAATTTCCCCGTATTTTAAACATATTTCTCCTCAAACCGAGTCTTCTCGCAACCATTTAGGTCGGGAGTATGCTTAAGAAGTTCTGAATACATACAGTTCATAACTAGGTATAGGAACACATACAGTTCATAACTAGGTATAGGAACACATACAGTTCATAACTAGGTATAGGAACACATACAGTTCATAACTAGGTATAGGAATACATACAGTTCATAACTAGGTAGAGGAAAGTACTCGTTCATCCCAACGTTTTGTAACAAGAGCAATTCGCCAAGTTCGTGAATCCAGCTGGACTTCTAGCAACTAGCTGAGCTATGGGCTCTAAGTTTGTAAATGTTTGTGGAATTGATGCAGTGTTTGATGGAATTCACTAAAGCTTCACACTTCATGTACTGTAGTACAGGCAAGGAATAATTGCACAACTTTGTAAAATTACTTAAAAACATGAAACGTAGCAGTAATTATAATCTACAAGTTGAATTCAGTCTCAGTTTCAATGATTATACTACAATACTCTCTCTCTCTCTCTCTCTCTCTCTCTCTCTGAACACCACAACTGTGCAACCTAAACCTCCGTACTCTCTCTCTCTCTCTGAACACCACAACTGTGCAACCTAAACCTCCGTACTAAAGTTTACAGGAAGTTTGCGGGGGTGGGGGTGATATGTAACGTAGGTTGAAGTGAACTAGCTTCGATACAAAACCATTAAGTAAGGCAAACGTCATTTCTGAACAACCATGTATGCAAGAACTGTACATGGACCAGGAAAGAAACACACTTCAGATGAGTATATTCTATTTTGCCAATTCATAACACGTCCATCTATTTTATTTCGAATTTTTAAATATAACCATATCAACGCTTTATTAAAATATTACATTTATGCAGTGTGTGAAAAACAAAGTGGTCAACTAGTGTTTGCATCTTTAGTAGGTTCAGATACTGGAAAACGCAAAATGGGAAATTCGGAATAAAGTAAAATTTCAGCAGGCACTGCAAAATTGTCCACGCACAAGACAGACATAAATCTTCCGGCACTTAATTCCCTGGAAAGTATATTTGATGATGGAAGTGTCAATTTATGAAATTTATTCGTCTACTGAGAAACATACTAATTTGGCTGATTAAATGTGATTTTACTTTTCAAAATGTTGATAATACAATGTATAAATTAACCTTAAGTAACAAGAAATCAGACACATCTGCAACAAGATTTTGTTTTTAACTACTAAAAAATGCTTCGCAATAAAAGAAAGTAAAAAGTATTGCTATTATTTAAATAGAACATTAAGCAGTTATTACGTTGGAAAAAAATGAATTGATACGGTATGCGATCTGGGAGGATACAAATTGGCACTGTAGACCCGTCGGGAGATGACGACTTGGCAGAGCGGACGATTTGCCAGTAGATGAACTGACACAGTAACTTAGTTGGCAACCGACGAATTGACACAAGAGATTGAACGCTTTAGGAATAGACGTTATGGGATTAATAAATAAAAAGAAATCAGACTAACTCCTACTGGTAAATCTCCATCAAGATCGCCTGCCTGACATCAGCCCAATACCCAAATGCAAAAGCGACTGGTAAAACAAATCTGGACCAGGGAGATGTTTCCTGTAAAATAAAATGTCTTCCAACGATGTTGACTGCATGCTAAGCACACACTTGTTTCAAAATGCGAGCGTTTATTTATACCTTCATCCATATGTGATGGTATTCAAGATTATTTGCCAAATCTAGAAAGTCCTCTGTGCCAGGGTGTCCTCTGTCCCAGGAGGTCAAATCAAGTAAAGCAATTTCTTCATGTAAAGTTGTTGTCTTTTTGCAGTAACAAGCACGATATCTGATATGGGGATCAATATCATTTCTATAAACGTGAGTGAACGTCAAACAAACTTAATCTCTGTTAAATCTGATCAAATTATGTTAAGTAACTCTTTGCAAAAACTTATTAAAAGTTCTTTTGCCTTTAGTAGCAGCAAACTATACGATAGCGGATGCTTTCAGTCAACTTTGGTGAAATTTTGCTGCGTGATTTTTGCGAAGTCATTGAACTATCTTAAATTTATAGTAACGGCGGTCATATAAAACAGGAAATGGGCATCATTTGTATGAACCTAAAAGCTACTTGTGCCAGAATAGATTTCATTAAACGTGAGCATGTTCTGTGCTCATTTTCTGTACAGAAGCAATTTAACGATTTTTATTTTGCAATTTTTGTAACGATAGCCTTATCTGAAGGCGGAATCGAAATAATTTGTAGAAAACTCAGCTCTGAATGAGAAAAGTTTTTTTAAGTTTTATTCACGGTGGACATATTTAGAAGCAGATCGGCATCATTTTCACAAAGTAAAACCTCAAATCCAGGTAGCTTTCCTTCAAATTAGTCGAGTTCTGTTGATTGCTTTTTATTTGCATTGTATTTATTTCTTGAAAAAGAAGAAGCAGACTTATAAAAGCTTTCTATATTTAGTATTGGTGAATTGGCCTTATTTTATAAAGTTGTAAAATGTTCATATCACGAATCTTTTCATCAAATATTTCTTTAATTTTTTAGAAATGTCTTTTTCAAAAATCTCTTAGTTTTTATATTTTTGGTAACTGCTGCTATATTTTAATTCTGATTGGCGTCATCTGAATAGATTTAATATATTTTGTGGCCCGAATGCCTTCTTTCAAGTTTGGTTAATGGTTGATTCTGCTGGGCAGTACCTGAAAAGAAATCAAAAGCTTTTCATACTTTAAGTATGGTCGACCAAATTTGATACTGGATTGGTGTCAGCTAAACAAACTTTAAAGGCTTCATGGTAAAATACGTCTTTTTTAAATTCAGTTAAGTTGAGCAGATCTTGGAAGATGATGTATCCTTTTTGTGTTTATATTTAACGGTGGATGGACATCTTTTGAAGGGCTTCATGCCAAGATTTCTTTTTCTAAATCTGCTCACATTGTGTTGCTGTTTTCGAGAAAAATTTGTTGAAATGAGTTTTTCCCTTATTTTGAAATGGTGGTCATAAGTCAGTGACAGGACATGAAGAACTACATAATCTCTTTATTCTATTAGAACTAAATCGAGTAGATTGATGCATCTAAATATCCACATTCTGAGTTGTCCATCTTCCTTTCTATTAACATTATCTGACAAGTCTTTATCATTAATTACTGACCAAACCAATTTTATTTTTTTCCTTTTACGTTGCTGTTGCACGGTGGCCGTTGGCTACAGCTGCATGACATAATGGATGTCACAACAACTACATACAATTCGATCAAAGCTTATCTGAGTGTATATATCACTGATACATAAATGTCGCAATGTATTACTTTCTTTCTTCAGTCATCAGAGCACCTAAACTTTGTCTCATCGCTGTTAACATTCTATTAATAAATCCTTTAATCTACAATAAATGGATTATGTACTGAAACTCTGTTTTTCCGTTGCGACTGTCAAGTTTATTTTTTTTAAAACACATCCGGGATAATATCCCTGAGGTTGAAAAAGTCTTTTGTCATCTTCAAAGGCCGAAACGTACAACTGGCAAACAACAAAGCAAACATCATTGCTATTTGCCCTTTGATCTGTTCTTTACTGGTTTTATTGACGAGCAATCGTGTAGTTACACTTGTTTTATACAGAACTTGATTCCTTTCATCTTCCCGACAATTATTGTTAACTGAACTCGTGCACGTGAACGGCCGACCAAATTAAATGTGTAGAGACTTTGAGGAGACCATATATGTGTTTCATAAGGAAAAATCGATCACCAGATCAATCTGAATCTCGAAGGTGTACGTATATTCCCTTCATTCAAATGCCTTTGGGCATATTCATTGATCCATTGCTAAACAAAAAAGTGATCGAAATGTACGATGCTTCCTTTGATTTCAAAATGAAAAGTCAATCAGTATAAAAGCTACTGACCCTATAGATTGTTTACCATGAGATTACATCATTAATCTTTAGCCCTGTCGCTTTTGATTCGTATGTCATTTGACATTACTGGATCGACCTTCCGTTGCGTGCTACTTTAATCTCGCCATAACTGGGTGATAATTTCAGAAAAATAAAATGTCATTCGTAACCTCTCTAATAATTTGGCAACTAGAGGACCGACAGTTTTGTTCATCTTGGAGATGCGGGTGCGTTTTCGGAGGGGGGGGGGAGGCTGGGAGAGAAACATTTGAGCCCTGCCTCGCTGGAAGGCAACATAATTTGGATCCGCTTTGCTCACCCCGTCTGTTTTTTGTCCAAATCTGTCAGGTCAGAAAGAAATTTTCACGTACCGCAATAAAGAATAGATATAATATTCGGATCCAGCAGAAAACACAACTCGCTAATTATTATACTATAAATAAAACTATTAATGTTTAAACCTTACTAAATAATGCTCACTGTGTAATAAAAGCCTTTCTCGCCTATTTTCACTAAAATAAATTTTTATCTTATTATGAATTCATACTCCACAGTAAAAATGGGTTCATCGCGTATATTTGAAAGGTAACATTTTGATCAGTTTGTGTGCGACTACGCGCAAACATTCACTTATCTCTTCAGTCTCTGACTTTTACAAAACTTTTAAGAATAGCTGAGGGTTTATCGTGTTCTTTCTAAGTTTCAGATCGACATGCATTTCTGATATATATTTCAGACATGTGGAATCATTCCATTTTCTCTTACCTTATCCTCATTTCTAATCAACTCTCAATCATTTGAACAACACAGCTCATAAACAATTGTGCTTGGTTGTTAAGGGTTTCTAACGCCATGAATAGGCTATATATGGTTGCTAGTATATTCGGTGGAGGAAGAATTCGAGAAAATCATGAGAGAAACCAACGATGACAAAGAGCTCAATCAAAAGAAAAATGGTTGATATTGCCAGAAATATTTATCGTCGAACCTGTTGGAAATATAGGGATAGCAAACAACTAAATCATCTGTTTGTGTGAATAATTATGAAAGTTTGATCAATGGAAGTTCGTGGATGTCGAAGATGCCCGCTGCTCCCTCCTGCATTTTATAAACGGCAACCAACTGTGACAGGAGACACGGTGGCTCACTGGTTAGCGAGCCGAAGTAGCGACCGAATGTCTGCGGATTCAAATCCAATTATAAGATTAGCGCATGTTGACTACCATTATGGGCCCGAGGAAAAGGCACTTTACCTCAGTTGCATCGCAACTAAATACACTAATTTCCTTTCCCTGCCACCAAACACTAACCATCAAACACATCTTTAGCCCTGATTTTACTGGATACCTTATACTAGTGGTGGCACAAGAAGGATGGGGAAAATTCCCCAGGGCGACATTGGAAACTCTTTTCATGGTATTTCACTTTAGTGTATCACTTAATTCTTTGCAAAACCTGGATTTAGAAAAGAGGGAATGAGAAAAGGGAAACTGAAAGCTGATATACAACAGTTTTCTGTAGCAAAGTAGTGGCCCCAATATAGAACAGTTCCTCCTGGTACTTCAGTACGAACACCACTAAAGAACGTTGCTTCCGGGCGCTTCAAATCCTTGAGCTGCCACTGGCATGTGCACGTAGATGGTGCGCTACAGAAAACCCATTTTCTAGATTAAATTCTTTTCATGCTTGACAGTAGGTTACATTAACAAAGACAAGTCTAATATTGCATATTCATGGTCGGTCATTTCCAGATTTCCTCTATTAAAGAAAAGCCTCTGTTTTTTTTGTCCAGAGTGGCTTGACAGCAGCTTACAATAAAGTTTTATAAGATGGACATGTTTAATGCTCCAGCTTGAGTTGCGGATCAATTATCTCCACCCCTTTCAACGTGGATGCTGTTTTTTTTTATTTTTAAAAAGCATCTGCATAATCAAATGTGCAGCGCATGGAGTGAATTTAATATGAATGACAGCGTGGTCATGGGAGACCGAGTGATCTACAGATTTCGCCTTTATTAATCACTGCCATGTCACCTCTGTCCGCGTGGGTTCGAGTCTCGGGCTCGGCCAATTTGGATATGTTCTTACCGAGCATTTATCCAGGTCCTTCCTTAGCCAGTTATACTGGCTGCAATATATAGCCTATCTTGCGCTGACAAATTGTGTTAAACCCAACAAAAACAGAACAGCAAGTGCTTAATCAGCTTCTGAACCAGTCTGAACTTCTAGTCTAGCTGAAAACATCAAACTCCGTCAACTTAATAATAACTGAATATTTTAATTAAGAAAACCTTTAATAACATTCAGAAGATTATATTGATTTTAATCAATCTTGTTTCATATTGTCCATTTATATGTTCCGCTGCAGTAAATACGGTGGACAAAAGACACTTCGCCCGTTTTGCAAGCGAGTCTTCTATTTTTAACAGATATCTTACACTGTACTAAAAGCGCATTTTTACGGGAAGTCACTAATTAGGATATGTCAATTGTGGCATCAATTGGGAAAATATTTTTTTAAACTAAGTGGGTCATGGCCCTGATATCGCTCATCTGGCAAACATTATTTTAAGAGGCAACTATATGGTTTGTAAGAAACTAAGTTGTAGAGTTTCCAATAAAAATAGCATCTGAAGCTTATCCACCTGGTTACTGTGGAAACCACACCAGTGATAGGGGGCCACCTTGTCACATCTTTAATTGGTTGTGTTCTAATAAACATTCATGTTACGTTTGACTACACTGGCTAGGCAGTTCTAAAGTAATTGCAGATGTGGTTTTCGCAAGCTTTCTATGGAATACAAACCATTGCCAATAACGTCCCCCAGACAACACTTTTACAGAACATATACTCAGAAAGAGTCATACGTGTCTGATCAATTTTAAAAGAATGGCTTCAAGCTGGATGATCTGAAGGTCAAGCCGTTGATTGGGGGAAGGGCTGCAATTGAAAGAATGTGATCGCGCATTGCTAGGGGAGCCCTTCCGAGACTAAAGTTGGTCAGAGGATATGGTAAGAAACACTCATAATTCTGAGCAAAAATGACACCTTTCTGCAGTTGAGGTCGAAAACAGGTATTTTTCCATTTTGGTTGCTATGGAAGCCACTTCGTTATCAGTGAGAACACCAAGAATATAATTTTGGAAGAGAATGTCCTGAGGATCAAGTTTGATCCCAGTTCACCGAGTGGGTTTTGCAAAGCGTAAAACAGAAAACAATACCGTCATCATTTAAGATACAGCGCCATACAATAAGCTACTTGATTATTCGGAAAGATGATCTAAAAGTGACCCTAAACTGCCACTGCCCCAAATAATATTTACACGATCGGACGTGTCTGGTATGTTTGACGTACGCGTCTTGTGACGACCAAGTTATACGTAACGTCGAGGCTCAACTGCGCTCAAACATCGGTATTCCTCAGCATTCAAACATCGGAAATTCACATGTTTTAGTCAAAGTACAGATACTTTCTCGTGCTGTTCAAACGTTTTGAAAACCTATCTCAGGTAACAGTTCTAATCCATCAGACCCACACTCCCCCATCCCCACCCCACCCGCTGGGGTTCCGGCATTGGGTTGCATACAGGAATGACTGTACAATTCCTAAATCTGATATATGCGTCCCGGATCCCTTTCATCGTTCGCTGTGAATCGCGAGCGGCGCCGATTTCCAACAACAGAATCTTGATGGAATGCACTTGGTCTGATAGCTGTAGCAGGTTAAGTCGATTTAAATGAAATAAATTTCACTTACCTAGATCACAGCCCTTGTATTTATAAACAAAGTGCAAGTATACATTATGTTGGTACATATCTGAGAAATGAGGCTTTAATTTGCAAATTTAAAGGAATTGGCTACTTTCGTGCCTTTTTATCATAAAGTAGTACATTAGAGAAAGCAATTTTTGTATTAGGAACGTATTACTTGGGGCTTAACAAAGCGAACATTGATGTTGATTGTATCAAAATCACGCAAATACGTTTTAACCTATTGGTCTCATAGGATTGCAGAACGTTCCTTATATATGTCTTTGTACTTCAGGAAAGATATGCAGAAAAGCTACAGTTGGTTACTCCGTTTATAAGTACTATATATATACTATATATATATATATATATATATATATATATATATATATATATATATATATATAATCACGTACTACAAGATCTGGCAGAATTCGTGTGCTTCATGTCATAGGAGTTTTATTTTACCTGAAAATAAGTTTAAAATACGCATTGCATCAGCAGTTCACATCGAAAAACACCGAAATAGTAGCCCCGAATAGTCTGGCCGAATATGAAGGTGAATGAAAACAATACGCTGTCACTGAAATTTTAAAATAATTATTTAAAAAAATTTAAAAAGCCAGGCTGAATTTTAAAATTCTAAATATCATTAAATCACTACATCAATACGACACTACCCATATTTATTAAAACTACAAGTGAAATTATACATTTCTAGTTACCTTTTACACCACTCACGCCATTTGCGAAGAATATTTTTATATTTTTCCTCTTGAATCCATTTTTTCTCAATGTCCAATAAAACAATTCAACATTTCTTAAATGACGGACACCTGTGGTCTGCCTATTCCAACCTCCGGATAAAATCACAGCCTGGTCACATACTTCAAATATCCGGCATGAAGTATGCACCGTCTCGTGAGTTGTAGAGCACCTCTGAGTGTTATCTCTGATCGGGTTGCAAATAAGTTCCGCCGTCTCATTAACTGTTCTTAATTCAGGGCAGCTGGCAAAACCAGGAATATCTGAAATACACTGTAATTGGTTTTCACGCCTTACCATATACATCTCATCTCTCATATCTTTGTCAAAATGCACCACAGGAAGAAAGTTAATTTCGCACCTTCTCGCAAAATTCCGTCTGCGTGACCTCCTCTCTAATGCATTTTTACATCGACGCCGCAAGGCTAGTGTCATACATTCGTTGGACCCTGCAAAAGGCAAACACGAGAATGCTAATACTTCCTGTAGTACAGAAACATATCTACGGATGTTTGCATTCCGACAGACGGACGTGTTCGGTTGTTTACACATACACACACAAACACACATACACACACGCACACAAAACTAGTGATCGATATGAACATTTTCTAATTACGTCACATACACCCGCTATGTTGTTTACGAATCTTGCTAATCTACTGTGTGAAGCTGATCATAACAAGTTTGTTCGATATTTCAGATGCTGTAGTCGACTTGTTTCATTACAAAAGATCTTGAAACTGCTAAAAATAAAATACTCCTGGTTTCAAATTAGTTTTAAAAATATGAAAAAGTTACAGTTAAACAAATGATGAAATAGAATACGGTAAAGATCTTAATCTATCTGAAATAGGTTTGTAACCCATTAGGCATTACAAGTAAACACCCGCACACCCCCCACCCACACACATGTACACGCTTGTTTTAAACATTTCGTTAGTTCATATAATACGTCAGCTGACCGCCGTTAGTTTACGATATGTTTTCAACCAAAATCTAAGAGGGTTTGAAGCATGCAATGAAACTCGTAGTAACTTCAAACGACACACAACGCTCACAAAAGTAAGGTAATATTTTTACGAGGTGTTAGCCAAGGAGATACGTTATCTCTTCGGGTATTCTGATACAAACCTTCCCAATGAAGTACGACATTGAATAAAAGAGATATCTTATAATCGTTGACCAGACAGATATGGCGCCTCGACACGTTTACTTTGACTTAGGTATCGTCTTTTTGTCTCACCAATTAGCAAGATAATCGACTCGTGATTTGACCATTTAAAGCACTTGAACAGACAATTCGGTTTTTATCAGCAAATTTGGTATTCAAAATTGCAGTAATCTGACACGTTCTAGCTCGCTGAAGGGAGACAGTTGAATTCCTGAATACATATCCCGGGTATCATTGAATGAAAAATTCCAACAATATTTGTATAATTACATGATCAGAGTGCTTGAAAGTTTGGATGTCAGATTACATTTTAAATATTTCTTCAGGTCTCTGAAAGTATATCCAGTTCTAATTGTTATCAATTCATTTCATAAATGCGGACTGGTTTGTTATATCTCTAAGTTAACCTAGTGCAATGAAATTTACATAGAAAGTTGCGTCAATGAAATATATTCAAAATCAGAATCAAAAATGTAAATTTTCTTTAACGAAATATTAAAACTCTATTTCTCTAAAAGCCACACGATTAGCACGTGAAGTAAATAATATCCATTAAGATTGAAATTAACAAGGACCAAAAAGATTCAAGCAGTACAATTTTTTTACCTGTGTGCGTGCGTGTATGATGCGCATGTCAATATGTACAACACGTTGCAATACCAGCCTTGATTTAGGAATGCATGTGTTGAAAGTTGCAGCGATGATAAATAAAAATGTAATATTTAAATAAATTTATTTCAAAGGGCCTAAATTTCCTGATCCCAGTAATAGCCAAAACGCCATATGGGTGATTAAATAGTAAAAGAAGCATATCAAAATTAAACTTTAAAAAAAATGATTATACTTAATCATGCTAACGGTGATTTTTCCCCTATACTAGTCGGATTCCAAAACATGACAAAAATAGATAGATAAACTGAAAAAGATCTAGCATTAACCTGAACGTCTGACTGTGACATCTACATGTACATGCAATATAATTTCTCTACCTTCTGAATGTTCGTGTTTATCGTGTCCAGTTTGAGTTGGGTTTTTTTCTTGAAATTATTTTGTTAATCATGTTCACAAGTTTTTCTCAAATAATACGAAAAGTTATAAAAATGTATTAAAGTGGAAAAATTGCTGTAATGGTTTGAGAATCTAATTTGGTCATTGACTTATATCCATGATAAAGTGTGGAGTGAACCGCTCCGATGGCCTAAGTGGTTCGAGCCTCAGCATCGGATACGGGAGGTAGCGGGTTCGAACTCCGGCCGAGTCATTACAAAGACTTTTAAAAATACCATTAAGAGGTTAGTGTCAGTGGGACATGATGCTACATTTCTGCGGCATGATGTCCCAGTGCATGACATCACTATAAACTGCCATGCTGCAGACATCGTAGAGATATGACTGGAAATTTTTTGAAGCTACGTTAAAAATTTCAATCACACACACACACACACACACACCATGATAAAGTATGTAAAACTGGATGGCTCTAAAGCTCATTCCAGATGGTCATACAGACATGCGGACGTATGGCTCCAAAACCAGTTCCGGTTGTACCGAGACTTAAGGGCGCATGGCTCTAAATCTCATCCCGGATGACCTGCAGATGTGCTGATGCATGGCTCGATAACTCATTTTGGATGGTTCTACGTACTATTTGACGCGTGCCTCTAAAACTCATTCCGGACTGACCTACAGATGTGCGAACGCAAGGATGTGGTGAAAAATGTATTTTCTGCTAATGCAGTAGGTTGATATGCAAACACGAACCTAATACTAGTCTCTTTCTATTTCATGATTTTTATTTTAAGGTACGCATAATAATGATAATGGCTCGTTTGTGTGACCGCACATTTGAGCAACACAAGATTATGAGTTATAGTAAAGGTGCAATAAAGAAACTTGCCGACAGTTTAATGATGCATTTGACAGAATAACTCGCTAATATTTCAAGCAAATACTTTTCATTATTACCATACCACAACGTTCATTTTATTCATGATTTACCTACCACAAAGTTCTTTCTAAGGGTCACCAAGGTCTCTTTGCAACACATAATAACTGCGGAATGATAATTGTAACCACATTCAATTGGGAAACTGATGTGGAAAATTAGTTAATTTCGTTTTCATTACTCTCCGCCAACAATTGTTCCGCTTATTAACGTTCACTTATATTTAACAGGTATTTTAAGCAAAGCCTGAGACACGAAATGTTTACTATAATTTATATCCGATGCCCCCCCCCCCATAAGAGGTAGAATAATTTATAATTAATAAGATATCATTTATCTGTAAAGTCTTGTCCATCACGTGAACCTAACGCTTATTTAAAATAAACGTTTTGGACCATTGCTGTTGTTTCAAGAATGAAGAAAAATTGAAGGGGTATTTTCAGTCATAAAGAGAATCTGAAGTATTTTTTTCGAACATGAAGAAATTTAAGGATTTTTGTTCTTCATGTGGCTCATGTGCTGCCCCTTTCAGATCCCTATAATCCCAGTTTCTCGAAAAAAATGAATTTGTTTTCTCAACACTGAGTACATATGTATGTTTAAGAGTCTAACGGCACATCAGTACAGTAGTGACTATATTCTGCCAATTAGAAAGCAAAATTCTAAATGCAGAACTGAAACGTTGAACAAAACATTTTGGTAAATAACCCCATTGAAACATATATAAGACAACGATATCAAAATTATGTAAAGGCATATACAATGAATTATTTTTTTAAGAATTAAGTTCAAAACAATATACATACACAACATTTTAACAAAATCTCCGTATTACTACTTGGTTGGCAGCCATACTTCACAAGCATTCCGTGGGTACAATCTCTAGTTTAAGAAATTTAGCAGAAAATGCTTGATGTGTAGTGTTAAATATATATGAACCTTTAATTCTTTAAAAATATCCACCTCTGAAAAAATTATAAATGTTAAATAACAATTTACGAGGTAACTTTACAATCTTTACTTATTCTTTCGGGTTTCACTTTTGTGCGTTTGAGCGTCTATTTAAAGCTGAATGTTTCCATCTAAAGGTCAAGACTTTAAAAGAAAAGAAAAAATACTTGAAACAATACAATTAAAAGATAGAGCACAAGAAAATGAGATCGTTCGAAACAAGGGAAAAAATGTCTTTTTATCAAACAATAAAATATATTGTACGTATGATTATTAAATCAATTTTATAACAGGGTTAGCCATAACGGAGATTAATGCGACATTTATGCACTAAGGAATAATTAAAAAATTTAATATTATGTTCTGCCTTATAAAATAACCTTTCAAGTCACCTTGCCTGAAATGAAGCGAAGCGGCGTGCCTTTGATGCCAATATGAGGTTATCTGGGCAATTTGTCGAAACTGTATTAATACTGTACACGCCAATCTTTAAGAAAACAAATTCTTTTTTGAAGATTTGTTTTTAATTGATCAAATAAATCTTGAAAGCCCGAAAAGTCGGGGTCGAGCGTCGGAAACCGCGGAGTAAATGAACGTTATCAATGTCTTTGATGTGTGTTTTTCGTTATTATTTTTTTTCCAGTGGTTTTGAGTCCCACCAAAGCAATGAGCACAGTGCATAACAAGAATTCGAAAATTACAGAGCTCATGAACTGATCAAAACATGTAACCAGCCTTTCAATAAAAAATACGGGGCAGGAGTTCTTCCATCTTTAAAATGTTCTCGGTGGCACTTAATTAATTATGATTTGTTTTAATTTCACAATCGATAAAACGGAGAGACAGGGGTGGGGTGGGGTGGGTAAAAACGATGGGGAAGAAGAGTGATTTGTAACAAGCGAAAATAAATTCATACAAATTTTAATAAAGAAGCGGTGAGGCGAGAACAAATATCACAACTCGAGACATGAAAAACAAGAACTCAGAACTGGAATTCCAGAGCAGAGTCGCAGATACTCAAACGCAAGACCGATTGGAAACTTTTTGCCATTCAACTTATTTAAATAAATAAAAACAGGTAAACAATCCTGGTGATACCATCGTTGGCTTGTACAGATACAAGGCATTCAAAAGAATCCTGTTTGATAATGGGAATCTCTATCTCTCTCATTTCATAAAGTTGATAAAGCAATTTTACTATTTTCAGTAAAATTAGTGATATAATTATTAATGAAAAACGCTTCAAACAACATATTTTTTAAGTAATACGACAAATTGATCACTGTCTTTCCTTGTTATTCACTATTATTATTAGTATTATTATTATTTAAGAGACTGTATATTGATGCATGTGTGTTTGTGTATGTGTGCGCCAATTCGAGTCCCAGATTCAGTTGCATTTGAACTGTTTAATTTGCCTATGCTGTACGTTAAGAGAGGTTCTTTTCATGAGAAATATCAAAGAAAACAAAAAATCTATCGATAAGGTAAAAAAAAAACTGAATGATGTAATTTCCATTATCTCCATTTAAACAGGTATAGGGTGATACGAATAAAATGTGATAAATATTTAAGTACACTTTTAAAGCATTTTATAAACATTACACATTGTATTAAATGGGGTGTATTTGCTTCTGAAGACTTTATTCCTGACTTAACTAGGTGTCAAGTGATTTTTGTTTGACGAGCTGGTTTTATCCGCGATTTTAAGCGTGTTATCTAAGAATCAATGACTCTTAACACCGAATGATCATGCCATAGACAATAACCGTGACAGATACCGATGTTATCTCCAACACAGAAGAACACGATACAATCCCGTCTGAGAGTACAAAAATATTCAAGCACACTTTGCCAAAAATTTATTAAAACATGCATTACTGCAGAATAAATCATGATAGTATTGCGTTTGCTGTAAAATTTAAAAGTTTGAAAAGAGAAGAAAAAAAAATAAACTATGAAATCCTTTGAAGAGACCGCTACCGGAGACAAGACAGCGACGACACCACATTACGCACAAGGGTCGTATTACATAAAAGTCTCGAGTTTCAAACACACCTGAGTGGAGAGTGACTTTGATGTTTACGCTAACTTATTTATCTCGTACCTTTGATGACATAAAGACACTGAAACAGTCGTTCTAACCACGCTTTTATCTTTGCATAGCAAAGAATGTTCTACATCTTTTAAAGTAACGATGATACTAATGAAGTACGTCCAAAGCCATGTCCAAACACATGAAAAATGCATGGATGTGCAACTGATGTACAGCACGTGATTCTGCTATAGACAAAACAAATCTCTCTCTCTCTCTCTCTCTCTCTCATATATATATATATATATATATATATATATATATATATATACGCGCTTTAAACACGGCACTCGTCTGATATCGGATAGCAATCATTATTTTCTGGATGGGTGGTATACGTACCAATCTTCCTGAACACAGATATGAAAGGTGTCGCCACCTCTTGTTATGCGAGCGAAATACGATAGCTCATAACACGAATTACTCCACAGTCGCCAATACTGAACAATCCTTAACTTACAAACTTTGGATATTACGAGAAAACGGAAATGCAAATACATATATTAAGATGGCAGCTAAAATTATAATATAATTTAAAGCGAAACAGACTCATAGTCACAATAGTTCTGGACATCGCGTTTTTTTGTTTTTTTTTAATTCCACCCGCTTTGCACCTCCGCGGTAACTGGTACAGTCCCCTGTGCCGACTCGTGAAAAGATCAGCAATGAGGGTTCATAGCCAGTTGTATTCCCGATAGGTGGCAGTATGGAACAAAGATGTCCATGATTATTTCCGGTATACTTACTACTTAATAAACAAGCAATAAAAAGATAGCATCTTCATCTTGCTTTACAAAATGTCTCAATGATATGGACAATGATCGTTAAAGTCGGTGTAAGTTATCTTTGCCAAATAAAGAGTTAATCGATAGGTAAGAAAATACTGAGCAGGGTGGGAATATTTTAGTTACAAATGGAAAATCACATTTTCTCCTGATTGCATAAAATTAAAATACTCATTTTGACAAAATTAACTTTGTATTCTTTTCTGAAATCATTTTCCAACCGATTCATTTCCCTAATATCATATAATTCACAGACAAGGTAGCAATTTATTCTGAATAATTCTTTAGATAGTTACTTGGTGAGGTAATTCAGTCAAAACTCTGAACTTCCTTCGAAACTATTTTAACTGTTTAGTTTGGAAATATACAAGATTCTCGCTGAACATTTCTTTTTTTACGTTAAACATATATTTGATATATTCTTAAGGTAATATCATATCTGCATTACATGCAACTGCATGCACGTGTAACTTCTTTTTATTCTCACATTGGAGATCTACGTCAATACGTTTTTCAAAGATGTCGTCGTTGACGAGTATTTCATAAGTCATATAAGTGAAAAAAAGTTTGCTATGTTAGTGCTGCTATCCACCAGAATTTTTTTTTAAAAATCTACCAGAATATTATTAACCTTATTATGGCGACTACATTTCTTAATTTAAAAATGGATTTAATTTGATATTAAGCCCATACATAGAGAGACAGACAGAGGTAGAGATGTACATGTGTGTATGTTCAATGATAAATGTCAGATTTGCTAGAAGTTAAATATTATATTTTTTTATTTATTTAGGCAACCTAGATCTAAAATATTACTTGGAAGGGACAAAAGGAGCGAAATTAATTTGGTCTAAATAAAGTTCTTGGTGTGTTTAATTCAGTTTTGCAATGACAGTGTGCAATAAGATTTAGAATATTATATTCGTTTTTCTCACAACTAAGTCTAAGATGTAATATGTTAAAACGGGACTGGTTTTGATTACCATACATACCCCTGTTCATTTTTTAATTCTTTTATTTGTACAAGTCCGAGCAGTTTTCATAGAGGTAATTATTATAAATTCATACCAAGTTTATCTTAGTGACCACATATTTCACTTTTGTTTTCTTTTCGTTTATGGTTTGGTCTAAATATAAAACTGTTTCCACAGTTGTTTTACATAAATTAATTGTCTTGTAATGAGTGAGAAAAAAGGAATGACACTTTTTGTGTTTATTTATCTACGTTTTTTTTCTTCCATGTACTTAACTGTAAATTGCAGCATGCCATGTTTAACTACTATTTAACAGATTTTTAATATGTCACACTAGTCAGTCTTTTTAAATATTAAAGCCACACTAATCAGCGGACAAGTAAATCTGCTAGGTTGGCACTAGAGGTTGGAACATAAATAGTTCAAAAGTAATACGATAAGCTATTTTATTTAAACTGAAAAAGAAAACAAATAACAATTTTAGTTTCGTGTAGTGCTAATATAATATATATTCAATACCCAGAAAAATGAAAAAAAAAAACAGTATTTGTTTTCATTGATACATGTATTATTGTGGTTCTGACAGTTATGTACCGCTAGGTTATCAACAATAGATTGATTTGGCTAACGATAAACTCCGAGGATTACAAAATATCGGGGCCGGGTTTTTCTGTGGCTCCACCTGTTGGAAAGATAACTGGCTACGATCTCTCATTGCACTTTCATTGTTTAATCGTATTCTCCAAACAATGTAATTGGTTCAGTCACACTTCCTATGCAACAGACGACAACTATGCCATTATCTACGCCGTGTACTATAGTTAAATGAAGTTGTAAATCTGACATTTTTAATATAAACCGTGTCAATAGTAATCACGATAGCGAGGCACAGGAAGGCAGTTGCGCAATAGTTAAAGTGCAATTGCAGAATTCACAAATGGGAGCCGAATGCAATGTAAACAAATCGCTTTGTGACTATGGAACTCTGGATTTGTTCTCGATTCTAGCTGGATTTATTCAACGTCATTCTTTCAGAGCGCTCGATACATTTTGAAACCAGTCAAATCTCACGTTGACGTGTACTAAGAACGAAGAGCGAAGGTGTTATGAAGGGAATTACAATAAGACTGCACTATTACACTCGTGTCGACTTTATGTCAGGTAAAATGAGAGTTTTGCCACAAGGTCAAAGGAGTTGTAATATGGCGATTTCACCTGTCAAATAATGTCACAGATTGCCTATAAAACACGAACGCGAAGATGAGCACATTTGTCACAATGTGCGAATGTGTTCAAGCCCAGTGCTTACTTTATTGATGGAAGATAGATCTCTGAACTTCTTTAGCATTGCACAACTTAACTTGTCGCACGAAACAAATTGAATCGATCCCTCGATAGATATCAGCTGGAGCGAGAGAAGGTCACTTCCAAGGGTCGTCGTAGAGTAATAAATATATACGCATGCATCAACTCAGATTTTGAGTAAGGCACGCAAACCAGTGAGTCACCTCGGCTGTTGGAGAGGTATAGAGAGAGAGAGAGAGAGAGAGAGATTTGGATTCTTAACGTAGCTTTAACAATATTTCACTACGATGTCTGCAGTGTGACAGGTTATAGTGATGTCGCACACAATCACATTATCCTGATACCAGGCCGACCAGACCTAACACTACCTCATAATCGTGAGCGCCAAGCGATGCAGCTGCTAGTACCATTATTGTAAGTCTTTGGTATGTCTCGGCCGTGGATCGAACCCACGACCTCCCGCATCCGAGGCGGACGCTCTAACCACTAGGCCATTGGAGGGGTCAGAGAGAGAGAGAGAGAGAGAGAGAGAGAGAGCGCAGTAAAAGAGTAAAAAGAGAAAAAATCAGGAAAAGGAGAAGTATGCGATGCCGAGGACAACAACAGCCTCATCATTATCAATAGCAAGGGTACCATGATGCCGTTCCAAAGCAAAGGGCATGCCAGCTGTATTGCCTGAATAACAGTGATCGCGAGGGATTGGCATGCATGACTGTTGAAAGTTTATATTCCAATTTTTGTTTATAGCAATATAAAATACATCATGTCTGTTTGATAGCAGAGGCCGTTTTTTCCCGACGACAGTATTTACAACTCTCTCTCTCTCTCTCTCGTGTGTATATATATATATATATATATATATATATATATATATATATATATATATATATAGTCCATCTGCAGGTTTGTTGAGAGAAAAACAATTTAATTCAACATGAAATCAGTCGTATATTCCTATTTCATTCATTCAAGCGCTATCTCATCATTGCATAATGTACCTAACGGCAATAAAGATGATCGTAGAAAGGTGTTCTGGAATGGGACGTGTACATTTTCAAAAGACAATATAATCTATGATTATGTGTTTTCCCCTAGTCTGTCGCACGACCTTTCACTTCAGGCTCGTATAAATGAGGTGATATGTCATACAACGCGTTTTATCTTGTAGCGTCATGGTGTAAATTTACCCCCCCCCCCCATTTCATGGGATTTTATTTTATTTACGACTCAAAAAAGCTGAATGAATAAAAGTCGTAAACTAAGACTATTTCTGTAATAATTATGCGATAAAAGAAAAGGTGGGAACGTTAAAACTAAAACACGCAAACTATAAACATGTAAAACTCTTGGTCGTATCAATGTACAATACACTGAAGCAAGGGCGGATCGGAGACGTGATGAAGGGTCGAGCGGGCTTCTGCTCCCCCTTCTGAAGTAAGTTGTATTTACAATTAGAAGTGTAGCATTGTATCTTGGAATTACTTAAAATACAGGAGCTTCTAGAAATGATGTCCCCCAGACCCATCACCTACTTATTGAGCCCCACCCCAACCCACCACCTACGATTTCTGGAGCCGCCACTGCGAATATAAGCGACACGAGTTAACTTGCGCTTCAAAACAACAAACAAGTCTGACACCACGAATTACCCAGCCAATATAATGCAGGGGGGGGGGGGGGAGGGGCAATGTTTGAAGTAAACTAGCGACCATAACTCCAGTAAATGTTCTCGGACCTAACGATTCTTAAAGCAAACCATTAAAACAATTTATATTTTTAATACATTAAGTCTTGCAACAGTTACTGAGCAGGAATGAAGTATGCGATGGGCGCCACGTGACGTGAAGGATGTACGTATAAGGGCAATTATATGGCTCCCACAACCTTTACCCTCTCCATATGGCACGGATACACAAATCCCCATAGATAAGAACAAACGTCTGTTTTTTAAAGTGACTAAAATGTACGTTTAAGCTCAATACAATTTCGATGCATGTTTTGATCATAGAAGCAATACCGTATATGTTCGCTAATAAGTCGTCTAAATGTAAAATGCTTAATGCGCCAGCGAACTAGGTCTGTGCAGTTTGTTAAGAGTAATCAGAAGAGCAAATACCATAGCCCCTGATCTACGGGCGCATTATGCTACAGTATATACAAATATGTGCTGTTTGCAGTTTGTCGCGACTTATAACCGAGGAAAAGTCTGTACTCTAATTAAGTTTCAGACAATTATGCATCTGATAAAATAATTATCACCAATTTTTATGAAGTCTTAAATCTTCTACAACATTTATTTCACAGGTCTAAGTAAATTCCTTTTGAAACGTGCATCATTTTCGTAGCGTCTCATAAACGAAAATCAAACGAAACTTAAGCCATTCCACACTGCCAGTCCCGAGACTCAATTTAAACAAAACAACAACATTTCATCAATAATGCACCGACTAGCTTTCTATCCACACACGGGACTGGCTGTAAGTTGATTTAAATCTATGTATGATAGGTATTTTCACTCTATAGGTTTGATTAAATCCAATCTTTGTATCAATTTGTGTTGCGGCAACGGAACATTTTGTTGGTTCCTTCGTGTTTCTTTTAGTTGTATGTTCTGCGTTGTTTCTTTCTGAAGCTGTTTATACAAATGCATGTAATTTATTTCAACTGCAGTCCTGTGTATTTTATATTAAATCACTGATTTCAAAGGGTTTCGACCCTCTCACTGATCCCCAAAATAGGGCAACACGTATATTTACCTAACCCATCTTTCCATAGCATATGAATCAGTAACAAGTAACTGTTTCTGGCGGTGTCAATAGAGGTTTGATAGTACATTCCGAGTACTTTACACGGCACGCAAATTAAAAGAACGTCAAATGTAGGTCAAGTATCCAGTTTCGAGAGATTGGAGTGGTTACCGAAATGCATTTAGCTAATTAACATTATGTTACCAGATGCAGCTAACTGCACTGCCGAAACAGCACATTTTCTATACTTACTTATAAATTTCGTCCGACGAAACACAGCAATTAGAATCGATATGAACAACAATCGTTGCTAAAATGGTAATATTAAAGCGACGTAGCAGTAACCAGTGGGTCGGATGGGGAAGGGAGTGGGCAGATTCATTGGGGACCCACAAGTTCCATATTAAGCCTTTCTCTTTTGGGGCAGTCCCAATATCATTTTCTATTTCTTTCTTTTTTTGGGGGGTGAGGGGTGGGCGGCATATCTTGCAAAGCAACTGGTGTATTATATATATATATATATATATATATATATATATATATATATATATATATATATATATATATATATATATAAAGCGTTTACTAAACTTGGTGATAAGAAAACTTCGTTAATTAAGGTAATCTTCCTTGTCATGGATATAAAGACAGAATATACAAGCAGTTTGTAAAGATCGTGAATGAAGTATTATACATTGAGAATCGAAATATATTCAGACTATAATTGGATATGTTCTAAAAACGTTTCAGCGTACTTCAGGCATATTTCTATGAAATGCAGTAAATATTTGCACTGTCAATCATTGACATACACTGGGTATTCCACTTTAATACCATCATCAGTGTTTCCCTTTACCTTCATCTGTACTTTAGAGACCCTAAAAAAAATTCATTTTACCCCCAGTTTTGATGTCACATTTTTTTTAATTACTCAGTTTGACCTTCAGTTCTGACACAAAGAGATGTATGTCTCTCAGTCTTTCACCCCTAGGGGATACACTGATCATACACCTCATATATGGCCTTTTCGCCCACAAAAGCAAACAGAGGCCTTCATGAAGCGCCAAGAAGCTGCTTTGGCGAACCTTGATCACTTTTCATGCAGGACAGACTTGCATATACAAGTCATGAATGTAGTATCACGTGTGAATGAAGCAAAGAAACAATAATGAGGACTTGATGTTGGATGTGACTTAGATGAAAAACAGAAAGCATGAATTTACCTAGATATATCCTGTCTTCTCGTTTGCAATCCAAGGGCGCAACATTTTCATCTATATAGAAAACAATCACCAAGTGTCCGAAATTGGCGTTTGGGTATGGATCAACGACAAGGACGGCATCGTGAGTATCTGCTCCAGTCAACTGTTCGTCTGGAAGAGTCGTTCGGTATTTTCCGCCAAATTTCGATGGATTGGCAATGTGAATGTTGATCTTTAATTTTTTTATTTCAACGAGGTCTTTGCACTCTCGGAATGTTGTAAAGAATACTTCTTTGCAGTTTAAATTATGAACATAGTCGTATGCGATCGTTGCCCACCTGTCCTCACGTGTTTTGAAAGCTTGTTCATATATCCCTGTCCTCCTTTCTGAACTGTTATCATGTATAAACGAAACTCCGTGGATTGATAGAAAAGTGAAAAACTCGATGAACAGTATTAAAACCTTGCGAAATAGATTGCAAGTCATTTTCAGTTCCTATCTGACCTTCCCAGCAAAGAATGAGAAAAATCCAAGAGATCAAATATGTCAGGACTTGAAGACCAAGCTGAATTTTAATGTATTGTACGCTTATAGAACACAGGTAATTTTCTCCTATATGGAAGCATTTTGTTCATACAGCCTGCCTATAGCGTTACATGTCAATTTGGAAATTGCCCACTTCAGGGAAGCTTACAGTTGGATCGTTTCGCTATTAACTTGTAACGCTTTTGGTAGGGTAGCACAATGCTGTTGATTTTCATACCAGGCTGCTATCCAGATGTAATGCTCTGGTCAGAATTTATTGTCATGGCAGAGTTACGTCAGTATTTACATTCCGTTTTATAATAACTAAATGCAATGTCCACACATCTGGCAATATACCGACACCACAACAACACTACTTAAAAATATTTTCCAGAGTGGAGATCAGATTGTGCAATCTTTTAAGATCTACACAAACAAAAAATAAACAAGCAATTCGAGAAGCAGACGATATTTAAATTTCCTTACTATGGAAGACGACAAAAGCACAGTACACCCGTCCACACTGTTACCAGTCGACATTCTATCAACAATCCTGTACCCTTATCTGTTTTATACACTCGTCGGAAAAATCAAAGAAACCTCGAACATAAAAGTCCTTCAGCTGATTGCCATAACAGAGCAATAATTATCACATTATTTATGCTCCACCAATCAGTGATCCTCCAGTTCAGAAAAACGAAATTTGATTGGTTGTCCACGAATTAGCGGCGGAATCATTCATAAATGACCGTAAACCCATACTAGTATCAGGTATGTTGAATGATAATAAATAAGTCAACACGGTGTAGTGATATCGTTGACTGCCATACACACCGTCCGTATTCCGGCAACGCAGGTATCTTTTGAACTACAAACAATCACAATATAGCTGATGCATCGTAGATTAAATATCAATCACTGATCTATGTGAGGCCTCAATTCGTACTTGACTGCGACTCGCACAGGTGTAAATTCAACTTGTGTCTTATTTTTACCACAGCACTGGCTTGTACCAGCGGTGATTTAGTTCGCAGTCATATAAACTTTGCCGTGTTTGAGAGGGTCGCATTAAGCCTTGGTAGCGAGAGCTATAAGTAAACAGAGGCCTGAAATCTTGACTGGACTTTGTTTAGCGTATTAAAAGATTAGGTCAAATGAAAAGATTGTAGACATCGCCTTTGTACAGTTCCCTTTCAAGTTACCGCCGTCCTTTGAAGGCTGCGGCGAGTATTAAAAAAGATTTCGTACGTAAATTGTGTGATAAACAGGCTCTAATGAGACTGCAAGAGAAGTTTTGACTTCCGTAGATTGGAGAATTCATACAACCTGGAGGAAAGCCGTAGGTCCACACCGTTTTCTTGACTATTTGAATGGCCCATAGATAGGTAATATATTTTGCAGTCAGTGTGTGAACACTAATGCACATGAATTAGTTAAACTTAATGAAAACATATAATAGTGCAGATACATTGATTCTACGTTAATAACGCCTGAAAACATATTCAACAACTGATTAGGAAAAATGTTTCAAAAGAAATAAATTGCTTTGAAATATAAAGGAAATCTATCTGACTTTGTGGATTCGACTTTTGACAACTTCTTACAGTTTTCTTAGATCTATTATAGTAACACAGAGAGAGAGAGAGAGAGAGTTAACATTTTGCTGATTGCCTATCAACAAGTATATAATCATATACAATTAAATTTCATGAAAACATTGATGGTGACATGTTTAATACACACAGCAAATCAAATCTATTGAGTGTACAAAACAATGGATAAATACGAAAGATGTATACTTACGTATACATACACGCATTCCAAAGTACTCTCGTACATGCATATATCCACGTACACATGTATATGCCTTGATTTCTGTCTGAGGAATCTGGAGTGGATGTGTATTGAGAGAAGAGTTAATTACTGGGTCGGCAAGCAAGTGTACTTAATATAAATAAATGCGTATATTCACGACTTTGCTCCATCATTCTTTGGGAAAGTGCGCTTGATCAAAATAATATAGGTGTTGATGCGTGTAGGCAAGACGAGGGGTGTTGCAACATGTGGGACTGGATTCCATTCTCATTGGGGAACGAACTATTTTTGTTTAACTGTGCAATATTTCTCCACACAGACGCACACAAGAACACATATCGTTCTCTCCATATATGTGTGTGTGTTTGCCCACAGGGGCTGGTATCGTTGCTTACAATTGACATGTCATAAATGTACTATATAATAACTGCAATGGAGGACACTTCTCTCCTTTCTCGCGCGACCCTTTAAGAATAAACGCTGTGGGTTTTTTTTTTTCAAGCTACACTTCGCGCAGCTTGATAAATTTGGTGCGGATATTTAGCTTAGGCATTCAACTGTGTATCCTTCTCAGAAGTTTGACTTAATATCATACATTTAAGGAATGCCAAATCGTTTTGCTACGCTACTGCTCGACATGGCCATGATCGCGCCCGCTTAATATGCCAGTGAGATCCCGCTGAATGGATTACTGTCCTCTCGTTGGTTAAAAGAAAATGAGGTCCTGTAATTATTAATAACTTATTTTCAGTTGGCCAGTGAGAAGACAGTATTCTGTTCAGCGCGGTAGAGAGAGCAGAAGACGGAGAGAGTACGAGGATTTGGCAGCTGTGCGAATGCGTAAGGCCAGGAGAAAAAGCAGTAGTGCGAAGGCGCCGGAGAACGGAAACAAGGGTACCGGAAGTACCGAAGCTGGATACAAGGCGGAAGCTGCAGATGAGTAACATAGAAGGGACAAGGAATCAGGTCACAATTACTACTTTCATTTCAGTACCCACGAATGTAGTTCTAGTCTATTTTTGGAACATTTTCTCCTCTCTCATTTTGGTGGTGATAGAAGAGATTTATTTATGCATTTTTGGTAGGGATTTAAAGGTAATTGTTTATTCTTGAGAATATAAGCTGAGGGTGTGGTTGTCCGTGTGTATTTCGGCGACAGTGCACAGTGAGTAATAAGGCCTTGGTGATGATCCGGAAGCGACATCTGTGTTCTGTTTACATGCTGCTCTGTTGACAGTCTAGCATCTCAAAAAAGAGCATGTCAACCTTTGACAAGAACTTAACCGTCAAGTCATCTTTGAAGGTATTTTAGATTAACATATGATTTGTATTGATTGTCACACAGTGGAAAGGTCAGTACTGAGAAACAAATGTAGAGAACATATAGTAAAATTAATTGTGTTATATGGCCACATGGGAAGGACACACTCTCACCTTTTATTTCGCGTGATGAAATAACTGGCAATTTGAATAGGACTTTGTATTGAATTAGAGAAGTTGCGTTGAAAAAATGTCCTGTAATGGTTGTATACTATGATTTAGTTTATTAAATTGTTATACCATTCACATTATTATTTTCATATTTTATACACCTAGACTTTCGGCCTTGATGATGGGGGCTCGGAGCTATTTAATCTTTTAATTGTCCGTCCTTCTCCGGTGTTAGTAATAATACCGTAGGGAGCACTTGACACTCTAATTTCTAGAAAGGACATTCATATTTACAAACAAAAAAATACATACGAAAAAAGCTGCTCCCCCGAAAAAACAAAACACACACACACACACACACACACACAAGAAAAACACTAAAGAAAAGATATTATCTTGGGTGATCAACCCAAGCCTTCATAGCACATTTATATAGTGGAATTAATGCTTTACTCAAACGTTTGACGAGTCTACGAGGAATACACTGGATATCACAAGTGTTCTCAGAGACTTAGTGGGTGGATGGGTTTGTAGAGGTTGAGTTCAAAACGCGAAAATTCATTCACTGTGGGGCAAGTAAAGGTTTTATCGAAGTGTGTGACTTTTACAGAATAAAGTTTCAATTTTTAAATTTTACTAAGTACACTGCATAATGGATAATGAAATACTGCTTATTCATGATGACACTTTGACCTTTTATGCTTTAATTAATTAATTTTAATTAATTAATTTAGAACCATTTATGGTTTATATAATAAATATGGGAGTATTATCATGGTTCAGCATTCAGTTTTAGCGATTGAAATTTCATATACATTAAAAGTAGGTACAAACATTCTGCAAATAACATTCCTATTCATTGCGTGCTTTGCGGCAGCTCAGTTTTCATCCATTGAAAATTCTGGACGTAATATTTATCACATATAATTTTGAGCTTCAATTCTTCATAATAAATTAATTTTCGCAAAAGGTTTTTGGCTTGTGCTTCTGTACATTGCTAATGAATGAAGTTCCTTCCTCTGGAAATAATTTTGTGCACTAAAAACCCTCTCGCCTTTAGAATGTAAATTGTCCATGTGATTAATTTTCTATCCCGAGGCAACCTGTTAATTCATAAATAGTGTAAAATATGTTTGGTGTAGATTTATGAATGGAGGGATAATGTTCCTTAACACTCCCAAGGAGGGTGCCTTTGTTGCTTTAGAATTATCCCATGTTCCTAACTTTGGGGTTGTGTTTATTTGTTTCCTTCGCAAATTTAAAGTTAATGTATTGGTCAAAGCCATTCACAGCATTTTACAGGTACTCATTCGGTGCATCTCTGTCCGTTCTGATAGTTCTCACAACCCTATTGCAATGCCCATGGTGAGACTTTAAAAGTTGCCATACATTATTTGCCAGAAGACGATTCCGTATCAATAAAATACTTACTAGAAGTTCTTCACAAACTGACAGACTTAAGCTGGGACAAAGAATTCTTCGCAGACATCAAAATGTGAAAATGAATTTATAAGATAATGTGTAGCAGTAGTTTAATTTCCTTTTTGTGTAAAAAGAACTGCGTCAGTTTCATAAGCCAAAAAGCTATAGCATCAACTTTTAATTTAAAGAATGTTATTGAGAACTGACCATACGTGTCTTAACCATAAAACCATTCTAAAGATTTCCACAGTATACCCTGAAGTCCAACTGTGCAGTTTTTCTCTCTCACATTCCTCAACGAAAATGAGGGACGAAGTCATAATGGCGTGTTTGAATATTTGATGCAATGTTAATACAACAAACCCCCACTTGTTCATTTAATGCCCATAAGATAGAACGTAAAGAGCTTGGTTTATATGCCAACAATATTTAAAGTCCTTTTTGTGAGACACTATCTTCAATTACTATGCGCATTAGGATGTAAATGTGGTTCAGTTATTGTTTAAATTGATTTGTGTGAAAGAATGTTTGAGTAATACAATAAATAAGGGCGGTCTTTTCCAGCTGGTCGCAGTAGACATTAGGTCCTGTGATGGAAATCAGACATAACTGGGTAAAAGAGACAAATATACGCAAATATTGTTTTCCTCTATAAAACACGTTCAGGCATACCAAAGGAATGAGAGAAAAAGAAAAGGATCAGGTATGTTCGTTGGTGTTATATTTGGACATATCATTCTCTTGGGGAAGGGGGTCAGACTTTCGAAAGAAAACCTCTGCAAAATCTCGCGTCAGCGTACACATTCTAACCCCTGCATGTGATTCCTCAGTCAATCAGCGCAAATAATTGATTGATCTCCTGACCTACATCCTGAAAGATTCACCGATAACATCAGGATTAGTATACAGCACACAAAAATGTGCAGAGACATTCCGTACTATATTGTCATTCATCTATCTACAAGAACAACTGACAGTTACAGACCTGAGGACGCCTTTTTTTTCTGCAAAGGATGATAAATATAATTATACCGAGTATTAAATGTAACGTTAATTTCATTTAGCTAGGGAAAATTACTATTGTATTTCTATACGATGTTGAGACAATTGTCATTCATTTTATTATTTCTACAGTGTTTTGTTGTTGTTGGGGGGGGGGGGTAACACCATTTTCAGCACAAGATAGGCTATACATGGCGGCCAGTAGAAATGGTCGAGGAAGACTCCGGAAAGAATCACCGACCCACGAGAAGCTACTGGCAAGTTTTCTCAGATACTCACAATGGCCGAACCCAAGACCCGAACCCACACAGACAGAGGTGAGATGCCAGTGATCCATAACGGTGAGCGCTTTAGACCACTCGACCATTTCTACAATGCATTGGAATCATAATTACTTTTTACAAAATATGTCTATTTCTGACCGTTTCTCTTGTTCAAGATATATATGTATTTATACAATGGAATTAATAGTCATTTTGAATTTGCATACATAGTGACTTTACATTTTTTCTCTATTCAGCCAAGAAAAATAAGATCGCAGTAAATTATTTTTCTTCTCTGTTTCCTATAAAATGGACAAAAGACAAACAAGCAAACGTGATATTCATTTTCGACAGGTCTTACATTACACATATTGTATTGCCGCGCGTTCTTTGCTCCTTCTTCAAAACGAACAATTTATATTTGAACTTATGTGATACTGCTCTAAATCAACCTCTTCACTAGCATTCAGTCTCACATTCTATTCTTTTGATTTGGTTATCTTTTGAAACCTGACATAGAAGACTGGATGAATACACTGATTGTGAGAAAATAATGGATTTGAGAAGGAAAGGGCAACGGTTTAGGTATAAGAACTTTGGGAAAGTCAACGGTAAGAATATCGACTTTCACGGTCTTGACGTAATGCAGGCGAGTACAGTAAGAACTGTGGTTAATTAGGCCTGACGAAAGAGCGTGCTCCATCCGTGTTCTGCTTGGAAAAAGTATTTTCATCAACGGAATTACGACTCCGAAAAAGTCAAGGAAAATATTCCACGCAATAAGCAAGAAAATAGGAAGGCATAAGGAAAATAAACCAATTCTGGAATTAACAGTATTTTGAAAGCTAAGCTGACTACATTATTGTTTTTGTGGTTTTCTGGTTTTAAAACCCATATACAGATATCAAAACATAAAATACCAAAATTTAGAATCACTAGACAAGCAAATCATGAACAGAGTAATTGGAATAACATGAATATGTGTAGGTAACTATGACTGTGAATCTATTTCGCGATCGGTACAGTCTGTTCAAAATACAACACCCATTTCAATTTTACACAACATAAAAAATTGCACTAAAATCTACATTATACTGAATTCAAGACTTTTCTGTAAGGAAGTTTAGCAGGAAAGAAAGAGTATAAAGAGTATAATGTAAATAATGTTAATAACTTACAAGAAAACAAGAATGTGCTATTTTGGTTGTCCCAAACATCAAAAAACAAACATTACAGTGCTTTAAGATGATGCTACGTTACATATTATACGTAATGCTCATAACACTGAGATAAGCACCATAAACACTTGTAGCACAATACTGTGTTAATTTGCACAGCATCAACGCGCTGACTCCCGCCATAAGTTCTTTATATAATAATCCTGTCCGAATGTCCTTGATCAAACTTTAATCGGGTCGTTCCAAGTTTAAACACCACCATACCCTGATCAAACCTTAATCGGGTCATTCCAAGTTTAAACACCACCATACCCTGATCAAACTTTAATCGGGTCATTCCAAGTTTAAACACCACCATATCCTGAACAAACTTTAATCGGGTCATTCCAAGTTTAAACACCACCATACCCTGATCAAACCTTAATCGGGTCGTTCCAAGTTTAAACACCACCATACCCTGATCAAACTTTAACAGGGTCGTTCCAAGTTTAAACACCACCATACCCTGATCAAACTTTAATCGGGTCGTTCCAAGTTTAAACACTACCATTCCCTGATCAAACTTTAATCGGGTCGTTCCAAGTTTAAACACCACCATACCCTGATCAAACTTTAATCGGGTCATTCCAAGTTTAAACACCACCATACCCAT
The DNA here is from genome assembly GCA_028554795.2 of Sinohyriopsis cumingii. Classification (NCBI taxonomy): domain Eukaryota; kingdom Metazoa; phylum Mollusca; class Bivalvia; order Unionida; family Unionidae; genus Sinohyriopsis; species Sinohyriopsis cumingii. The sequence continues at coordinate 83,363 of CM068841.1, read as the reverse complement.
CGTCAATATTTGAAATTAAAGAAGGTATACTATTGTTTCGAAGTGGTTCTGCCTTGAACCACATGATGTATATAACACGTGCGACCTAGCTGTATAATTCACTTAGTTCTAAGTTCTTATTTATTCACTTCTCAGCATGTAACGACAATGATTACCTCATGACTGCATTTCATAAATCCAGTAATACATTTATCGCTCTAAACCTCCCTGCATATATTTTGAAGCATTTACAGTGATAATACTCATATACATGTCCATCGGGGGAGTTAGGGTTGTCTGTGTGATCTGCCATTGCTCGTAATAGCTAGCACCAAGGGCTGGTACCTATTCTATGGACAGTTAAGATATCGAAGATGGTGAAAAGTGTGGAAATTAGCCTAAAAGGATTGTGTCGTCATTGAGAACCTTGTCAATGTGCGGTGTTAGGTAATGGATCCGAAAGCGGATGGCCTCCAGATTTACCGTCTAGTAAGAGAGCTTTCGTATTTAAGGCCGCTCAATGCATTACTTATTTTTTCGTTCTCAGATTCCGTTATGTCGACATTTTGTAGTTTGTCTTTTACTGCGGCGATGCACTCATTGAGCACATCCAGTTTTGCATGGTTGTTAACAAGAGATATGTCCAGTTTTGTATGGTTCTTAACAAGAGATATGTCCAGTTTTGCATGGTTCTTAACAAGAGATATGTCCAGTTTTGTATGGTTCTTAACAAGAGATATGTCCAGTTTTGCATGGTTCTTAACAAGAGATATGTCCAGTTTTGCATGGTTCTTAACAAGAGATATGTCCAGTTTTGCATGGTTCTTAACAAGAGATATGTCCAGTTTTGCATGGTTCTTAACAAGAGATATGTCCAGTTCCAGTATCTCCTGCATTGGTAGCGGTAGCTGCCATTCGAATGACGTACAAGTGACTGGAAGCTGTGTGTCATCAATCATATTAAATATTTCACTTGTCTATAAACGATTTATAGGCGGTAAGCGTCCGTGCTATCCGGCGATTCATAAAGCAATTACGTACATTATCCCTACGCTAACCAGAACGGCTAACACGCATGTTATTCTAGGACTCTAATAAAATAATTTCAAACCCTTGACCCCTTTACGTTCATTGCGGTAACGGCTTACTATGATTAACGTAATATTCAACAAGATTGTAATTTGAACAAAGTAAAGTTCTTCGTCAAAGCGTGGTAGTATGTGCTTTGACAAAATGTAAAACTGCCATTCTAGCAACCCAGTAATGAGCAAATGGAGGTGGTTGGTTCAAGAAAAAAGAAGAAGAAAAAAAAAAACGAAAGAAAAGAACACCGAACTTACGAAGTTTGTCAGAGTACACCGAACTTGTGAGGTTCAGTTTATCAAACGGCCACCATGACGCTAGTATTCAGTATGCTGTTTAACTTGTTGTTTCAACAGCGAGGTTGGTCTTGTTCACTGTGAGAATAAATTAGGAATCTCAAATTAAAAAAGAATTTTTTTCAGATATTTTTAAATCATAAACTTATTTCTTTGATGTTTACCAGGACAAAACGGTATGGGATCACGTACATTTCATTCCTTATCAAACTCTCAAGGAAACTTAAATACTACTGCATACTACCAAACAAATTCACTATAGGTGATGACTTCATATCAAAGCTAATTCCAAATCCCATCTCTTTCGATGATTTAGTATTGGAAACATTCCTGAGATTTTGACTAGTGAACTTTTGTCAATAATTCAACACCAGTAGAATAAAACAACCTGTTTAGAGGTATATTTTGAAGAAAATAAAAAACACTTTTTTTTCAGATGGGTCGCCATTAAGATGACTTTCATTACCTTTTAGATCCGTTATTGCTGTGGATGAAAGGGTAATTCCGTGATATTATCAGCAAACAATTGACCATGGACTCTCTAATAATTCCCTGATGACCTTTGAGTTCAAAGAAAAATCGATTTAAACTTGATGTTTACCGATCAATCATTCATCAAAACTTGGAAATACAATTTATTTTTAATTCTGAAATTGCCTTGGCACATTATGACGTCCGTCCACCACTTAATTCGATGTACATTATGTATCGTATCATCCCGGTTGTACGTCTCCTTCCTATCTTAATAAACCCGTGTTTACTGTTCGGAAGAACGTTCAGAGATCTGAGTCTATACCGTTGTAAAGAAAGTATTAGGCGAAGTGAATTTCAAACATATACCGTTTAGCATGGCAAAAGGGGTCACCATAGCTAGCTTGTAGCCACTGGGAAGGAGAGGGCGTTTAATATAGAAAGTCTGGTAATGAACCGAAGTTGTCACGAGGGAACAATCAATTACTGATTTGATCAAAGCATGTCTCTCTTCAAATATGCACTTTGATCAATAGCCGAAAGGGTATTTTTGTCTGTATCTATCTTTGCATTTAACATTTGCAAGTAAAGGTCGCAAATCAAGGCAAACATTCCCCCAAACGCCCTGATAGACAGGCGCAATTCATTTGCCAAGTTTATTTTCTCCAACTCAGTGCTATCACGCCACAAATAATAATAACCAGATTTACCTTTACGCATTCGTAATCTTCAAGCATCGGCGTTAACGTCCAACCCCAAAGCAGATCCCGTTATTCAGTCGTAAATCTTAGAAAGCAATAAGTAACTGGACACTGCTCACCCAAATGGTATGTCCTTTGAGATGATAACAAATAACCAGGCACAACAATAATAAGTTGAATAAGGAGGCACAGAAAGAACCATATCGATTGTTTAGCGAATGTTGACATTATCAATAACTAACTCATTCCGATATCTTGTAAAGAATAGAAATCGGCTTTTTCTTTCTTAACGTTTGTTATGAAGAGTAAATTGAACAATGTTGAAGTTCATTAACTTCTTGACATACTTGAGTTTATCGGTAAAGTTGAAACGAAAATGTCTAATATTGATGTAACTGTATGATATTGATGTAACTGTCTGACATAAATGTAACTGTCTGATATGAATGTAACTATTTGATATGAATATAACTGCCTGATACAGATGTAACTGTCTGATATAGATGTAACTGTCCGATATGGATGTAACTGTCTATTATGAATATAACTGTTTGATATGGATCTTATTGTCTGTTGTGGATGTAGCTGTCTGATATGGACGTAACTGTCTGATATGGACGTAACTGTCTGATATGGATGTAACTGTCTGATATGAATGTAATTGTCCGATATGGATGTAACTGTCTGATATAGATGTAACTGTATGTTGTGGATGTAACCGTCTGATATGGACATATTTGTCTGATATGGATGTAACTGTCTGATATGGATGTAACTGCCTATTATGAATATAACTGTTTGATATGGATCTTATTGTCTGTTGTTGATGTAACTGTCTGATATGGACGTAACTGTCTGATATGGATATATCTGTCTGATATGAACGTAACTGTCTGATATGGACGTATCTGTCTGATATGGATGTAGCTGTCTGATATGGATCTTATTGTCTGTTGTTGATGTAGCTGTCTGATATGGACGTAACTGTCTGATATGGACGTAACTGTCTGATATGGACGTAACTGTCTGATATGGATCTTATTATCTGTTGTTGATGTAACTGTCTGATATGAACGTAACTGTCTGATATGGATATATCTGTCTGATATGAACGTAACTGTCTGATATGGACGTATCTGTCTGATATGGATGTAGCTGTCTGATATGGATCTTATTGTCTGTTGTTGATGTAGCTGTCTGATATGGACGTAACTGTCTGATATGGATCTTATTATCTGTTGATGATGTAACTGTCTGATATGGACGTAACTGTCTGATATGGATATATCTGTCTGATATGAACGTAACTGTCTGATATGGACGTATCTGTCTGATATGGATGTAACTGTCTGATATGGATCTTATTGTCTGTTGTTGATGTAACTGTCTGATATGGACGTAACTGTCTGATATGGATCTTATTATCTGTTGTTGATGTAACTGTCTGATATGGACGTAACTGTCTGATATGGATATATCTGTCTGATATGAACGTAACTGTCTGATATGGACGTATCTGTCTGATATGGATGTAAATGTTCGTTGTGGACAAAACTATGAGATATGGTTGCATCAGATATAGATGTAACTGTCTGTTGTGGATGTAACTGTCTGATATGGATGCAGCTAAAATAAAAATCACAGTACAACATATGGGGAAAGCATACAAAATGGAAATATTATCTTGAGTAATATAGCAATTGTTATGATAGAAACATGCATTATGTACATTCTGTCCTTGTGCAACAGTTTCAAATGCATCATCTGGTCTAACAATTTTAAATGTATCACCTGGTATAACAATTATAAATGTATCACCTGGTATAACAATTATAAATGTATCACCTGGTATAATAATTTTAAATGTATCACCTGGTATAACAATTATAAATGTATCACCTGGTATAACAATTATAAATGTATCACCTGGTATAACAATTTTAAATGTATCACCTGGTATAACAATTATAAATATATCACCCGGTATAACAATTATAAACGTATCACCTGGTATAAGAATTTTAAATGTATCACCTAGTATAACAATTATAAACGTATCACCTGGTATAAGAATTATAAATGTATCACCTGGTATAACAATTATAAACGTATCACCTGGTATAAGAATTTTAAATGTATCACCTGGTATAACAATTATAAACGTATCACCTGGTATAAGAATTTTAAATGTATCACCTGGTATAACAATTATAAGCGTATCACCTGGTATAAGAATTTTAAATGTATCACCTGGTATAACAGTTTTAAATGTATCATCTGATATAACATGTATAAATCTAACACCTGGTATAAAAATTATAAACGTATCACCTGGTATAAGAATTTTAAATGTATCACCTGGTATAACAATTATAAACGTATCACCTGGTATAAGAATTTTAAATGTATTACCTGGTATAAAAATTATAAACGTTTCACCTGGTATAAGAATTTTAAATGTATCACCTGGTATACAAATTATAAACGTATCACCTGGTATAAGAATTTTAAATGTATCACCTGGTATAACAGTTTTGAATGTATCATCTGATATAACATGTATAAATCTATCACCTGGTATAAAAATGATAAACGTATCACCTGGTATAAGAATTTTAAATGTATCACCTGGTATAACAATTATAAACGTATCACCTGCTATAAGAATTTTAAATGTATCACCTGGCATAAAAATTATAAACGTATCACCTGGTATAAGAATTTTAAATGTATCACCTGGTATAACAGTTTTAAATGTATCATCTGATATAACATGTATAAATCTATCACCTGGTATAACAATTATAAATGTATCATCTGATCTAACAGTTTAAATGTATCATCTGGCCTCACTTTTCAAAACAAAAGATGGTTATTGTATCTTTGCTATAATTTATAAACTACTCAATGGGGTTGAAGTACTTGTCCATTGATGCTTTTCATGAAGTTGAAAATTTGTCTTTTATTAGTTTTAATGAAACTTAATTCGCATTCTTATTGAGAGAGCTGAATTGTTGATAAATATTATTTGATGACATTATCAAATGATCTTAACAATATTCACACTATTTGATGAAATTAATTGGATTATTTCAATGATAAGTTGTGGCGAACAGATTCACATACATTACTTTATTATAATAATTACGGTCTTCGAACCTGCATCCTGTTAGTCGCGCGCTTCAGATATTTAGTGACCACTTTAGATGGTTTCAATAGTATCCATGAGTTGGTCGTCATGGATTGTGTCTAGCGATGGTTTGAATTGTATCCATGAGTTGGTCTTCATGCATTGTGTCTTGTGAGGGTCTCCTAGTGTATCCATGAGTTGGTCTTCAAGAATTGTGTCTTGTGATGGTCTCACTTGCACCGATGAAGTGTCTTAAGTCACTTATTTAGGTTCGAATAAACAGTAACACAAGAAAGAGTAAAAACAACAAGCTTTGAAAAATACAGTAATTTATTTCCCTGGAATAATTCTGTAAAAATGAAAAAAATAATATGAACTTACGGTTTTATAGAATCAAATCCAAAAATAATTCGAGAATAAAATTTTAATTGTCCTAATAACAATATGTTCTTCTGATTTCACGTTCGAATCCCGACGAAGAATCCACGATTGAAGGCGATGAGGTATGCTGCGATCTGTAGTGTTGAATTCTACAGTTCCTTGTAGAAATAAAAATTATCATTCCGGTTTCTGATAGCTGAATAAACTTTTTTTTTAAAAAACTGTCCTTGTTCCACAGTATTACATGAGCACACGTAGCTTCCAGAATAATAACAGAATTAACCCTTTTGAATCCAGGTAATTTGAAATAACTCCAAGCTTAGTAATTTGAAATGATTCCAAACAGCACATCATACAACAGTTTAACAGCCCAGCTTATACTGAAATTAATTCTCCAAAACATGGGTTATATTGGCTTTCTAAAACGTAAACAAGATTCACATGATCATCTTCTGCAAGTTTATAGAAGCAAATACTTGTTACAGATCACGTTTACCCAGTGTGACCCTGACGAAAAACCAATCATTTTTATTCTAAGAAATAAATAAATAAAATAATTGTTTATATCTTAAAGACAATTTCCCATCATGACCTTGGATACAACCAATCATTTTAAAATAAAATAGAACTTGTTTACGAAGGTTGCTACAAATTCTGAAACATATTTAGGATTTAGATCAACATCTGGTGTTTATAAACTAACAATCAAGGTCAAACTATTTTCTTTAAAAAAGTATCATCTCTAGTGAATAAATTTGCATTACAATATCATGCAATGAAAAATAATTTTTTTAACCATGACAAACAATTAAATTGAAATAAATAGATCTTAAATCAAATATAATTAAATCAAATATACATAACATGTGGTCTTCAACAATTGTATCTTGTGATGGTCTTACTTGTAATGATGAGTTGGTCTTCATAAATTGTATCTTGTGATGGTTTCAATTGTATTCATGAGTGTGTCTTCATGAATTGTCTATTGTGATGATCGTCTAGTGTATCCATGAGTTGGTCATCATGAATTGTGTCTTTTGATGGTCTCACTTGCATCGATGAAGAGTGGTCTTCATGAATTGTATCTTGTCATGGTCTTGTTTGTATCGATGACTTTGTCTAAATGAATTATGTCTTGTGATGGCTTTAATTGTATCGATGAGGCGGTCTTCGTGAATTGTGTCTTGTGATGGTCTCCTAGTGTTCCATTTCTTTCTTGAATTGTGTCTTGTGATGGTCTCCTAGTGTATCCTAGAGCTGGTCTTACTGAATTGTGTATTGTGGTGGTCTTATTTGTATTGATAACTTGGTCTTCATGAAGTTTGTCTTCTGATGTGTCCTAGTGTATCCATGAGCTGGTCTTCGTGAATTGTGTCTTGTGTCTTGTGTCTTGATGGTCTGACGTAGATCGAGGACTTGGTCTTTATGAATTGTGTCTTGTGATGGTCTCCTAGTGTATCCTTCAGTTGGTCTTCATGAACTGTGTCTTGTGATGGTCTCACTTGTATCGATGAGTTGGTCTTCATGAATTGTATTTTGTGATGATCTCACTTGTATTGATGAGTTGGTCTTCATGAATGTATCTTGTCTTGGTTTCGTTTATTCCATGAGTGTGTCTTCGTGAATTGTTTCTTGTGATGATCATCTATTGTATCAATGAGTTGATCATCATGAATTCGTACGATAGTCTCACTTGTATCGATGAGTTGGTGTATTTTGTCTTGGGATGGTCTCCTAGTGTATCGATGAGTTCTTCATGAATTGTGTCTTCTGGTGATCTCCTACTGTATCCATGAGCTGGTCTTCATGAATTGTGTCTCGTGATGGCCTCACTTGTATCGATGACTTCGTTTTCATGCATTGTGCGTTGTGATGGCGTTCTAGTGTATCATTGTGTTGGTCTTTATGAATTGTGTCTTGTGATGGTCTCCTCTAGTGTATCCGTTGTTGGTCTTCATGAACTGTGTCTGGTGATGGTCTCACTTGTATCGATGAGCTGGTCCTCATGAAATGTGTCTTGTGATGGTCTCCTAGTGTATCGATGAGTTGGTCTTAATGAATTATGTCTTTGATGGTTTCAGTTGTATCCGTGTGTGTGTCTTCATGAATTTTGTCTTGTGATGGTCTCACTTGTATCAATGGATTTATCTTCATGAAATGTGTCTTGTGATGGTCTCCTAGTGTATCAATGTGTTGATTTTCGTGAATTATGTCTTGCGATGGGTTCATTTGTATCCAGGTGTTATTCTTCATTAATTGTGTCCTGTGATGATCTCATGTGTTTCCATGAGTTGATCTTCATAAATTGTATCTTGTGATAATTTCATTTGTTTCCATGAGTTGGTCTGCGTGAATTACGTCTTGTGATGGTCTCAATTGTACCCAGGAATTCGTCTTCCTAAATTGTGTCGTGGTAGTTTAAATTTTATCCATGACTTGGTCTCCATGAATTGTGTCTTGTCATGGTTTCCTAGTGTATCAATGGGTTCATCTTCATGAATTATGTCTTGTGATGGTTTCAATTGTATCCAGGTGTTGGTCTTCATGAATTGTGTCCTGTGATGATCTCATTTGTCTCCATGAGTTGATCTCCATGAAATCTCCTGGTGAATTTTAATATTAATTGTCAATTCTGACTTTCATTGGACTGTAGGCCTAGTTAAGTTAATACATCATAAATAAAAGAAATATTTCGGACACATCGAATTTTACATCAGTTATTTTACTTGTTTGATTTTGTCAAATGTTCACAACAATGGTGTATATTAGAACTATATTACTCTTAGACGACAATAAGCTATTATCATAGGCAATATGAAATTCCGTAAAGGATGCTCCACAATTTATAATATATTTTCTTTAAAATCACTAATAGAGTTGTTTATTTTTTCTTTCTCAATAATATAAACATAAGTTTGTCCTTTACATTTGTGGATTTTGTCTCAAACTAAAAATTTGCGGATTTTTCTCGAACTATTGATAGCGTTTTGTAATATCGGTTTATAAAGAAGATTGATTTGCACTGTGTCTAACAATGAACATATACATGACGGTATAATCATATGACTTTAAATAATACATACATACAATCATACATACAATCATACATACAATCATACATACATACATACATACATACATAAATACGTACGTACATACATACATACATAAGAAATTAGGTAGGGAGTCAACTTGGCATCTCTATTTTTATATATATTGTAATGACATTTCGATATCTATTATTTTTTAATTCAAGTTGTAATGACACTACTTTGGAAATGAAGGACTGTAACTTAATTACATTCGTTCGTTACATGTTTGGCTACAAATGATACCTTTAAATTTGTCAGACGGCCCGAGATGTATGCAACATAGCAATATAAGTCATATTGTTGTTAAGTTATTGCTCGAAGGGGATGCTTGAAATCGGCGCATAATAGTTTCAGCTACATTAAGAAATAGAAAAAATACCAAATCAACATTGACAAAATCAGAATTGAAAATGGTAAACAGCTTTACTAATTTATGATTATTTTTGGCAAAATAAAAGCAGATATTTTATGGGAATATAAACACTCAAACCAAAAACGATACGCACATTTCTTTGAACAAATTACAGAATTTGGTCTTAACTGTATGTACACTGTCGACTCATATTGTCTTGTGTGTGTGTGTGTGTGATTTGGATTTTTAACGTAGCTTTACCAATTTTTCAGTCATATCGCTACGATGTCTGCAGTGTGGCAGTTTATAGTGATGTCTAGCACTGGGGCATCATGCCGCAGACATGTAGCATGATGTTCCACCCAGTCACATTATCCTGACACCAGGCCGACCAGTCCTAACACTAACCTCTTAATGCTGAGCGCCAAACGAGGCAGCTGTTAGTACCATTTTTGTAAGTCGTTGGTATGACTCGGCGGGGTATCGAACCCACGGCCTCCCGCATCCGACGCGTGTCTTATGTGATGATAACTACAACCCTAAAAATGGCATATGAAATATGGGACTTCGAAAACTAATAATGATTCAATGGGTCTATGAAATGTTATAAAAGTTTAACAAAATCTACCCCAAAGACTGTGATATACGGTGAAGTGTCAGAACCCGTCTATATGTGCAAATAAAAAGTGATTTTGCATGAATAGCACCTAATAAATGAACTTTTACGCAAATAAACTTTATTGCTAATAGGGTGTAGTAATTATTAAAATTCATCCCAACTCAATAAATTTCGCTTGGATAGTATGCATATGGCATCCTTAAAACTCACAAGGTCATGAAATAAACGCAAAGTCAGCAAAAGATTGAATGTAGGTCACTGTGAGCTTCCGTGGAACTAACATATCATAATCAATATCATGATGCTAGCGTGAGAAGTAAACAGTCAACACAAAATGTAACCATAGCTTCCGTGGAACTAACATAGATTATATCATAATCAATGTCATGATGCTAGTGTGAGAAGTAAACAGTCAACACAAAATGTAACCATAGCCAGCGAAACGTAAATTATTGGATCTAATGACCTATATTTGCAACGACTTTATAGTACACATTAAGATGCATCCACTACCCAAATTTCATTGTTATAAATGGATTCATAAGCATAATTGCTCATTAGATAAATGCCGAACCTTAATATATGAGATGAATTAATGAAAATGTATGCAGTCATTTAGTTCAATAATTCTAGAATGTGCTTGAGAAATAAATTTAAAACAAAGTTTGACCAAAAATTAGCAATATCATCAACGTGGGTCGCAGTGACCTTTTCTTTCTTAGTACTGAACTTTCCACGGTGTCCAGATCCTAATAAATC
>CM068841.1:0-67500 GCA_028554795.2 Sinohyriopsis cumingii | reverse complement strand
AGTTTTAAGTTCTTGTAGTACCTTATTCATCTAAGAACGTCTTGTTTCAAAGCAAATACGAAATTGAGTCTGCGATGATAATATGGCTAGCAAAATATCAAAATGCTCTGTATGTGTGTGTGTGTGTGTGTGTGTGTGTGTGTGTGTGATTTGGGTTTTTAAAGTAGCGTTAACAACTCTTCAGTGATATCGCTCCGATGTCTGCAGTGTGGCAGTTTATAGTGATGTCTAGCACTGGGACATCATGCCGCAGACATGTAGTATCATGTCCCAGTCACATTATACTGACACCAGGCCGACCAGTCCTAACACTAACCTCTTAATGCTATGCGGGTTGCGAGGCAACTGTTAATAATAATAATGTTGGTATAGCTCGAACAAGCGACCTGACGCATCTGAGGCGGACGCTCAAACTAATAGGCCACCGGAGGCAGATGAGGGTATACCCAGCTCGTTACGCTTATTAGTACATCACATGATACATTCCAGAGTTCCGATCGACTAACTTCATTGACTTATTAATGGACAGTATACATTTCCCTTGATTTTGAGATATTATATATGACAACGGTCATTGTCCTTATTACTATATACATGACAACGGTTATCATACGTGTTAATATAAAAGAAAACGGTCATTTTAATTGTTAATATACCTGACAACGGTCATTATTCTTGTTTTAGTGGGCACTGCTGTCATGAACAAAGATATATCTTAGGACATTATTGAGCTAGTTCAATAGCATTTGCTGCTGGTAATGCACTAATAGGTTGCTCCGTATGTTATGCAAATCCAGCGTAATGGTACGCAAATTTTGTAGAAGTTTTGTCGCAGCACATTTTGTCGTGGTCAGCGAGACACGAAGTAAATATTATGATGGACGTATGGGCTAGCCTCGCAGTAAATTGGTAGCTTACAGCGGTTAACCCCTCTTTTTTCCTGGCACGATTCAATTTCAATTCGGATCCGCTAGGGTAAAGGATTGAGAGATATGTTAACTTAGGGTAAAGTGGAGGAAATAACAAAGTAGAGAAAAACCAGATATAAATTTTGGGAAATCATGGGCCATTTGTAATAGGCGTCATAAAATTATATTTTCCAGAATAGTTAATAATAAAGGCGGACTAGAGAGAATTACTCTGACGTCGACGAAAGTGTTAACATTTTGTCAGTTAGAGAAAGCTAATCCAGGTTGGTAAAGTTAAAAGTTGCGTGTCTTACCTAAACAAAATTCAACGTTTTAAGTAATTTTCTTTGCAATATTCGGCAGTCCAAAATTTTCTTTTGAAGGGGAAGCTGGGTCCAAGTTCAGTAAGAAGTACGTTTCACGTTAAAAGTGTCCAAGGGATGAGTGTCTAGAAGAGGTTAAGGCACACGAAAAGAGAGATTCGTCTGCATAGAAAGAGCGTGTCTCGAAAAGGCATACAATTATTGTTTCAGTCACATGCAATATGCTCATTGATGTAAGTTTGTAATCGTTTGTTGAATTTATTTATTTTAGATTCATGTTTCAATTTTCCTTTAGTTCAGAAGTTTATCGTGCATTAATTGGTCTTGAATGTTATATGTTTCGCATATTGTAAAAATATCATAGAATATTTCATTGATATGAATGTGTTCGGCTTTAGTTGTTTGTATGTAATAGAAATCATATATTGTAGGAATTTCATGCATGACTCCGATACAAATTATGGGGATTAAGTTGTCTGTAAATGATATGTAACATGTATGCTAAGAATTGATTTTTATATGTGTCGATTAATCGCTATTTAGCATGCAATTCAGTTAAGACAAGATGTGAAGTCCATTAATTCATTTATGTAATGAAGTTGAGAATTCCCTCTTAACCAACGAAAATCGGCATGTATCGACTCACTTCGTTCATCCAGTAATGTATAGCCCACAGTGAAATGTAATAGTTTACCTCAGATGTCTAGTTATGTCATGGTTCCAGTTAGGAATGCGATTAACCACTAGAGAGACATTAATTTATGTTTATAGGATTGTGTATCAATATCCGGTTGGGAACTGACCATAGCTTAGTTCTTTTGAACATTTGAAATATTTGCAAGCAAATATGGTTTACAAGTTCAAAAAGGTGTAATGAAGAATAACAAGGATTATTATATGCTCATTTTTTCCCCGTCAACTTTACATTGTCAGAATCGTTCAATATTCCCCGATACTGAACGCGCGCGACAATACACATATAGCATCCACGTGAATAAAGGAACTACTATCTTTTGTAAACAAACAATGGACTCAGACGCCAGCACTTTTGATTTGTAAACAAATCATGTACACTCGCGTAAGAGGCTCTTTACGTTGTGGCTGTTTAAATTTGTTTCTGAATGAACTAAAACATGTTTCGTGGACCAAAAAAACCCAGCTGTTTTGGCACATTCTACGTTGATACATTGTTTCGGATTTAGGCTAGCTACATTATATAAATGACGGAAGATTAGGTCCTTACAAATAACATACAAGTGACAAGGCATATACTGTTTTCTTTAGCTGGTGACAAGAATGGCAAAATAAAATATACTTACAGTTTTACATCCTGAATTTCCTCAAAATGTATTTTCTTAATTCTGCAAATCCGAATTACATGAGCCATGTCATCGGTTTTCAATCTGGATTACACATTTCGAAATTGTGCTGTAATTTCGATGAAAAGTGCAATTGCATCCTCCTTATTGCACTCAAAATGAAATAAGCCTTAAATTCCAAAGCGTCTTTTTCATAATTGCAATTGAAAGGCTTCATATTTTTCCCACATTATGATTTCAAACATTCAATGACAGAAACAGACACATTTGCAGACGTAAACACGATTCTCCCGCGCCACTTCAATCCGATGTATGTCATGTATAATTTACACAGATGAATCCAGTCCAAAATCACAAACTTTCGTCGAATCGAAACAAAAAAAAAACAAAATATATTCATTCCAGATCAAATGGAACAGTTGTTGCAATGCGCATTCATTCACAATATGACTCCAAATTTCAATTTTGACTAGACACGCCATTTTCTTTCGAAAGCTATGTCGAGCGCGCGACTAAGTTCAAATTTATCTGGGCGGAATTATGTGCGCATTAATAATGATGTCATTGTGTAATGACAAATATGCGCTTGTGTATTTAGTTTGGAATATGGCATTCATTCATTTAAGTTGTTTCTTGTAGTGTATTTTGTTTATATAATTAAACCTTAGGTAGAATTTTTTAAAAAAGAGCATATAATAAAAAGGTTACTGCATTTGTATGGGAAAATATCAACTCGTTTTGTCGGAAGGATATACTGCACTCACAAGTTCGTGCAGTATTCCATCCAAAAAACTCGTTCATATTTTCCCATACAAATGCAGTAACCTATAATTACAGAAAAATGATAAAATATATTAATTTCGATACTTTTATTACTATGCCTTGTGTATTTTGCTAACTTCTGTAAAAAATATTTTTATATCTTTATCTTCTTAATTCATGAGTGGCGGATTATATTAGGGTCGGACTTTATTTCAGCCATTTTTGGTGTAAATGAAAAATAAATCAACATAGGAAAGTACACCTGACAGGCCGAACTGGCAAACGGGCACACCCGTGCAATCCTAAATAACTGCCACTTCTTAACGTATCGAGGAATGCTGACCTTTGGTTGGAGAAGTTTGAGTTGACTAACGTGTTAGACACAGACCAATACAGAAATTAATTTTTGTAAGTGTATATCAACCGACATAGCATTTAAAAGTCTAAACAAAAAGTCATACGTACCATGTTTCTCAGTTGTAATACCTTAGCAGGATCCATGTTGAAGAAACTGAAGCAATAACTTCAAACTCGAGGCATATATATATATATATATATATATATATATATATATATATATATATATATATATATATATATATATATATATATATATATATATATTACTGACTTAGGTTTTCTCTTTTAGCTCACATACACGTGATTGGCAAAACAAACTAAAAATAAATACACAGCGTTTTGACTATTGTAGCAAATAAATTAAACAGAAGTTAACATTTATTAAAAATTCGATCATTAGTTAGCAATAACTCTTAATGGAGATATTACGCATTAATCAGAAATGGTAAACGGGAAAATAACCATTGAAATATGATTTTAATATAATGCTTCTCTTTCATATTTATGTCGCCTTGTTTTATTTGGCCTCTCAAATATCTCCTGATAGTTACTTAGTAAGGCAACTGCACAAAACTAAAAAAAATGAAGAACGCGCTTTTGACTTCTTAATTTTTACCCGTTTGTATGGGCGCGACTAATGTTTCCTTCCTTTGTTTCAAGTTAAGTCAAGAAAAGTCAAGTAAATTTTACTTTAAGTCGGGTATATTAACACAAAATATCTACAAAGCTTTTTTGTATGGACTCTGACTTAAAAACATACAATTGAAACGTACACAGCATTCATTCCTAAGACTGTAGTTTACAGGATGTTTAAGAGACACTCACTTAAGAGGTAGACAAACAGCTAAGATAACAAAGACGAGGATTATAAACTAAATACGAGTATTAACGTAGAAGTAGTAGAGTGCATACAGAGGTGACACAAACACATAAAATTAAAAATAAAATTAAAAATAAAATAAAAAAGTGCAAAATCATAGTATGTTAATATTATAAGTGATACGTCATTAGTACGGTTAATATTATAAATGATACGTCATTAGTACGGTTAATATTATAAATGATACGTCATTAGTACGGTTAATATTATAAATAATACGTCATAACGCTGATTAGTACATGATTTATTATACTGGTATCAGGATGTTCCTGTTTACGCACGCGGAATGGTATCAGGATGTTCTTGATTACGCACGCGGAATGGTATCAGGATGTTCCTGATTACGCACGCGGAATGGTATCAGGATGTTCCTGATTACAAACGCGGAATGGTATCAGGATGTTCCTGATTACAAACGCGGAATGGTATCATATACGTTATACAGTAGGTATAAACATATTAAGTAAAAGCCCAAATAGTAATATTTAAGAAACATTCTAAACATTAATAAAATATTTCAAAATTTCAGCTTTTAAGTGGTAATGATTCATGGTACTGAACCGCAATAATCTGATTGTAAAAATGTAAATCAGACAAAAAATTTACATGTTAATCACAGAGAGCATAATAAATGCATGCAATACTACACATGTGTGTGTGTGTGTGTGTGTGTGTGTGTGTGTGTGTGTGTGTGTGTGTGACACACACGCGATACAAAACAAGGCCCATTTCGGAACTCTAATGATGCTATATGCATACCATGCTATATGCGTACCATGTGATCTTTCAGGATGTTATATGCATACCATCTGAGCTTTCAAGATGTTATATGCGTACTATGTGAGTTTTCAAGATGCTATATGCATACCATGTGAGCTTTGAAGATGATATATGCATGCCATATGATCTTTCAGGATGCTATATTTATACTATGTGAGCTTTCAGGATGCTATATTTATACTATGTGAGCTTTCAAGATGCTATATGCATACCATGTGAGTTTTGAGGATGCTATATGCATGCCATATGATCTTTCAGGATGCTATATTTATACTATGTGAGCTTTCAAGATGCTATATGCATACCATGTGAGCTTTCAGGATGCTATATTTATACTATGTGAGCTTTCAAGATGCTATATGCATACATGTGAGCTTTGAGGATGCTATATGCATGCCATATGATCTTTCAGGATGCTATATTTATACTATGTGAGCTTTCAAGATGATATATGCATACCATGTGAGCTTTCAGGATGCTATATGCTTACCACGTGAGCTTTCAGGATGTTCTGTTCATACTATGTGAGCTTTCAGGACGCTATATGCATACCATGTGAGCTTTCAGGACGCTATATGCTTACCTCGTGAGCTTTCAGGATGATCTGTTCATACTATGTGAGCTTTCAGGACGCTATATGCATACCATGTGAGCTTTCAGGATGCTATATGCATACTAAGTGAGCTTTCAAGATGCTATATGCATACTATGTGAGCTTTCAGGACGCTATATGCTTACCTCGTGAGCTTTCAGGATGATCTGTTCATACTATGTGAGCTTTCAGGACGCTATATGCATACCATGTGAGCTTTCAGGATGCTATATGCATACTAAGTGAGCTTTCAAGATGCTATATGCATACTATGTGAGCTTTCAGGACGCTATATGCTTACCTCGTGAGCTTTCAGGATGATCTGTTCATACTGTGTGAGCTTTCAGGATGCTATATGCTTACCACGTGAGCTTTCAGGATGATCTGTTCATACTATGTGAGCTTTCAGGACGCTATATGCATACCATGTGAGCTTTCAGGATGCTATATGCATACTAAGTGAGCTTTCAAGATGCTATATGCATACTATGTGAGCTTTCAGGACGCTATATGCATACCATGTATGCCTTCCAGATGCTATATGCATACCATGTTTAAGAATAGTATGTACAAATAATTCAACTAAAATATGTCAGGTTCTTTTTATACGAAGCTTCTCCTCCCGAAGGCACACTCTTATAACTTACAGTAAACTAACCGAAATACAAGCGATTTCAAAGTAGAAATAAATTTACATGCAGATGTGTGTTAAGTACATCTACTATAATAGCACCATAACAAATAAGAGATCTGTGTGCATGATAATTTAGAACCTGAGTGAACAGTTGAGGAGTTTAGCGGATACTGGGATAGGCCCATGTTTCGCTAATAGTTCAAAACCTTCACCACAGATTGAAGTTTTATTTATCTTCCTTATGGTACTTCATACAATAGCAATATAATTGTCAGACAATAGCAATATATTTGTCAGACAATAACAATTTATTTGTCACACAATAGCAAATTATTTGTCAGACAATAACAAATTATTTGTCAGACAATATTAATATATTTGTCAGACAATATCAACTTATTTGTCAGACAATAGCAATATATTTGTCAGACAATAACAATTTATTTGTCAGACAATATCAATATATTTATCAGACAATAGCAATTTATTTGTCAGGCAATATCAATTTATTTGTCAGAAAATAGCAATATATTTATCAGACAATGGCAATTTATTTGTCAGAAAATTGCAATGTATTTGTCAGGTTAGACAATAACAATTTATTTGTCAGACAATAGCAGTATATTTGTCAGATAATAGCCATATATTCGTCAGATAATAGTAATATATTTGTCAGGTCAGACAATAAAAAATTTATTTGTCAGACAATAACAATTTTATTTGTAATACAATATCAATATATTTGTCAGACAATATCAGTTTTTTGTCAGACAATAACAATATATTTGTCAGACAATGGGAATATATTTGTCAGATAATAGCAAAATATTTGTCAGACTATAGCAATATATTTGTCAGATAATAGCAATTTATTTGTCAGACAATAGCAATATAGTTGTCAGACAACAATTTATTTATCAGACAATATCAATATATTTGTCTGACTATAGCCATTTATTTGTCAGACAATATTAATATATTTATCAGACAATAGCTATTTATTTGTCAGACAATAGCAATATATTTGTTAGACAATAGCAGTTTATTTGTCAGACAATAGTAATATATTTGTCATAAAATAATAATCTATTTGTCAGACCAAAGCGATATATTTCTCAGACAATAGCAATTTATTTGTCAGACAATATTAATAAATTTGTCAGGTCAGGCAATAGCAATATATTTGTCAGATAATATCAATATATTTGTCAGACAATAATATTACACTTGTGGGACAATACAACCATTTATAGAATATTTGTGCAAATTATTTGACATAGTAAACAAGATGGCGGTTTTAATTAAGTTATAGACAATGGTCCGGGTCAGCTTAAAATAATCATTTGCCATTCAATATTCGTTCTCTTAGATCTTAAATATCCCCATGCATTTTTAACACTGCTTAACTGTGTGGTGCCGTTTAACAGTGGCACCATTCTGGCCAGTCAAAGTGCTATCTGATCAGACTGATGCCGATTTTAAGAAAATCTTAACGGTGAACTCGGACCGATGCAAGAATTTAAACTTAGAAAGCTCGCAGGGCAATTGATCATTATCCAACACTTAGAAAACCCAAGAAAATTCTCGATTATAATGATTGAAAGGCTGATTATCAACTGCATCCATTTTTTTCTTAAAGATGTAGACACTTCAGAACTGGTATTATAAAATTTGATGAGATTTCAGATTGTCATTTAATTTATTTCAATACCCAGTGTAGGTAGCAGCTTTGTGAGGTCGTTAAATCTCACTAATTTTTATAATGCGGTTGCTTGATGCTCGCTGTTTCTGATGTAGCTCTGTTAAATTTTGTTGCATTATGGGCTTTATGCTACTAAGCCCTGTTATGTAACCCGTACTATTTTGGGTAAATGTCATACATTACCACTGTTATGTAACTGTAGTGTTATGGGCCTATGGTGTACACTATCACCATCATGTAGTTGTATTATTTAGGGGCCTATGGTGTACATTACGACCATCACGTAGTTGTATTATTTAGGGGCCTGTGGTGTACATTACCACCATCATGTAGTTGTATTATTAGGGGCCTATGGTGTACACTATCACCATCATGTAGTTGTATTATTTAGGGGCCTATGGTGTACATTACCACCATCATGTAGTTGTATTATTAGGGGCCTATGGTGTACATTATCACCATCATGTAGTTGTATTATTAGGGGCCTATGGTGTACACTATCACCATCATGTAGTTGTATTATTAGAGGCCTATGGTGTACATTACCACCATCATGTAGTTGTATTATTTATGGGCCTATGGTGTACATTACCACCATCATGTAGTTGTATTATTTAGGGGCCTATGGTGTACATTACCACCATCATGTAGTTGCATTATTTAGGGGCCTATGGTGTACATTACCACCATCACGTAGTTGTATTATTTAGGGGCCTATGGTGTACATTACCACCATCATGTAGTTGTATTATTTAGGGGCCTATGGTGTACACTATCACCATCATGTAGTTGTATTATTTATGGGCCTATGGTGTACATTACCACCATCATGTAGTTGTATTATTAGGGGCCTATGGTGTACACTATCACCATCATGCAGTTGTATTATTTAGGGGCCTATGGTGTACATTACGACCATCATGTAGTTGTATTATTAGGGGCCTATGGTGTACATTACCACCATCATGTAGTTGTATTATTTAGGGGCCTATGGTGTACATTACGACCATCATGTAGTTGTATTATTTAGGGGCCTATGGTGTACATTACCACCATCATGTAGTTGTATTATTTAGGGGCCTATGGTGTACATTACGACCATCATGTAGTTGTATTATTAGAGGCCTATGGTGTACATTACCACCATCATGTAGTTGTATTATTTAGGGGCATATGGTGTATATGACCACTATGATGTAAATGTAGTCTTATGGGCCTTTGGTCTACATTTATGATTACCCCTTTGTATTAGCGGCCTATGGTCTGCATTACCACTATCAAGTAACTGGTATTATCGGCTTATGGTGTACATTACACCTATCACGTAACTCGAATTAGGAGGCTATGGCAGACATCATCTTTATTATGTAACTGAGGTGTTGTGTGCCTATGGTGTACATTACCAATATCATGTAACTGTATTATTAGGGGCCTATGGTGTACATTCTATCTATTATGTAACTGTAGTGGTCTATGGTCTCATGACTTGTTTCATGTAACTGAAGTGTTATGGGCCTTTCGTCTTTTCATAATTACCCCCTATCATGTAATGTATTAGTATATGCTTATGATGCACATTCCCACTGTAATGTAACTGGTATTATCGGCTTATTGTGTACATTACACCCATAATGTAACTCAGATTAGGAGGTTATAGTGCACATAACCCTTATCATGTAACTGTAGTGTTATGTGCATATCGTGCACATTACCAATATCATGTAACTGTATTATTAAAGGTCTATGGTGTACATTCAACCTATTATGAAACTGTAAGGGGCCTACGGTGTACATTACCCTTATCATGTAACTGTAGTGTTATGTGCGTATCGTGCACATTACCCTTATCATGTAACTGTAGTGTTATGTGCGTATCGTGCACATTACCAATATCATGTAGCTGTATTATTAAAGGTCTATGGTGTACATTCAACCTATTATGAAACTGTAAGGGGCCTACGGTCTACGTTACCCTTATCATGTAACTATAGTGTTATGTGCATATCGTGCACATTACCAATATCATGTAGCTGTATTATTAAAGGTCTATGGTGTACATTCAACCTATTATGAAACTGTAAGGGGCCTACGGTCTACATTACCAATATCATGTAACTGTAGTGTTATGTGCATATCGTGCACATTACCCTTATCATGTAACTGTAGTGTTATGTGCATATCGTGCACATTACCAATATCATGTAACTGTATTATTAAAGGTCTATGGTGTACATTCAACCTATTATGAAACTGTAAGAGGCCTACGGTCTACATTACCCTTATCATGTAACTGTAGTGTTATGTGCGTATCGTGCACATTACCCTTATCATGTAACTGTAGTGTTATGTGCGTATCGTGCACATTACCAATATCATGTAGCTGTGTTATTAAAGGTCTATGGTGTACATTCAACCTATTATGAAACTGTAAGGGGCCTACGGTCTACATTACCCTTATCATGTAACTGTAGTGTTATGTGCATATCGTGCACATTGCCAATATCATGTAACTGTATTATTAAAGGTCTATGGTGTACATTCAACCTATTATGAAACTGTAAGAGGCCTACGGTCTACATTACCCTTATCATGTAACTGTAGTGTTATGTGCGTATCGTGCACATTACCAATATCATGTAACTGTATTATTAAAGGTCTATGGTATACATTCAACCTATTATGAAACTGTAAGAGGCCTACGGTCTACATTACCCTTATCATGTAACTGTAGTGTTATGTGCATATCGTGCACATTGCCAATATCATGTAACTGTATTATTAAAGGTCTATGGTGTACATTCAACCTATTATGAAACTGTAAGAGGCCTACGGTCTACATTACCCTTATCATGTAACTGTAGTGTTATGTGCATATCGTGCACATTACCAATATCATGTAACTGTATTATTAAAGGTCTATGGTGTACATTCAACCTATTATGAAACTGTAAGGGGCCTACGGTCTACATTACCAATATCATGTAACTGTAGTGTTATGTGCATATCGTGCACATTACCAATATCATGTAACTGTATTATTAAAGGTCTATGGTGTACATTCAACCTATTATGAAACTGTAAGGGGCCTACGGTGTACATTACCCTTATCATGTAACTGTAGTGTTATGTGCGTATCGTGCACATTACCAATATCATGTAACTGTAGTGTTATGTGCATATCGTGCACATTACCCTTATCATGTAACTGTAGTGTTATGTGCGTATCGTGCACATTACCAATATCATGTAACTGTAGTGTTATGTGCGTATCGTGCACATTACCAATATCATGTAACTGTAGTGTTATGTGCGTATCGTGCACATTACCAATATCATGTAACTGTTACTAATACTATACATGTCTTATTATTGACCTAGGGTATAGATTAGCCTTATTAAGTAAATGTCGTATTAGGGGCATATGGTCCACATTTCTGATTGCCACTCTAATGTAGCTGTACTATTGGGAACGTATATTTAACATTACTACGAACATGTAACTGTATTAATATGGGCCTATGGTCTACGTTACAACTATCACGTAATTGTAGTATTATGTGCAATTGGTCTAAATTACGAACAAATTATTGTCACTGTTGTTGTCCCTTACAGTTTCCTTAAACTGGTACGTGTAGGACCTTTCTGTTATATTTTCCAACAGAATAAATCGCCCCGTAAAGCTCTACTGCAATTTAGTTGGTACATTTTCCTTGTAGCAATAATGCTAACCAATGCTGAAATACTACATATAAACGTTTTTTTAAGCTTCACCGAATAAGAGAGAGAGAGAGAGATTCATATCTGCGTTGATAATAATAATACTATTAGTATTCGATTTTTCCATCACATTCGTGAATAAAAACGATTAGGATTAAAAGGGATAAACTTAATACCTCTAAAAGACATGAAACCCACAAAGAATTGAGAGCCCTCTTACACTCGTTATACCCATTAGAATTCACAGCCCTCTTACAGACAAGATACCAACTAGTATTCATAGCCCTCTTACAGACACGATACCATCTAGAATTTATAGACCTTTTACAGACACGATACCCACTAGAATCGATAACCCTCTTACAGTGCCGTCTTAAGGCATGGGCACACTGGGCAGTTGCCCAGGGCCTCACGCTCTAGGGGCATCATGCTGCCCATATTGTTAATGAATATTGAAAGATCATTTGGCAATTTAATTTGCTTTAAAAGTGCAGTGGGAAGCACGTTTCCCAATTTTTTTAAAATAGTGACATCTAGGGGAATTCCTGTGGGTGGGTAGGGCCGAATGGGGGCCCCAGTGCATTGCTTTGCCCAGAGCCCACAATGTTTTTAAGACGGCCCTGCCCTCTTACAGACACGATACTCACTAGAATCCATAGCCCTCTTACAGACACGATGCTCACTAGAATTCATAGCCCTCTTACATCCACGGTACCCACTACAATTCACAGCCCTCTTGGAGACACTATACCTAATTGAATTAATAGCCCTCTTATAGACATGATACCTACAAGAATTCATAGCCCTGTTACAGACATGACATTCACTAGAATTCATGGCCCTCTTACAGACATGATACCCACTAGAAATCATAGCCGTCTTACAGACATCACACCCACTAGAAATCATAGCCGTCTTACAGACATGACACCCACTAGAATTCATGGCCCTCATACAGTCATGATACCCATTAGAATTCATCGCCATCTTACACCCACAACACCCAGTAGAATGCACAGCCCTCTTACAGACATGATACACCCTAGGATTCACAGCCCTGTTAGAGACAAGATCCCTACTAGAATTCATAGCCCTCTTACGCCCATGATACCCATTAGAATTCATAGCCCTCTTATGGACACGACACCCACTAGAATTCATAGCCTTCTGACAGACACGATACCCACTAGAATTCATAGCCTTTTTACAGACACGATACCCACTAGAATTCATAGCCCTCTTACAGACACGATACCCACTAGAATTCACAGCCCTCTTACAGACACGATACCCACTAGAATTCATAGCCCTCTTACAGACACGACACCCACTAGAATTCATAGCCTTCTGACAGACACGATACCCACTAGAATTCATAGCCTTTTTACAGACACGATACCCACTAGAATTCATAGCCTTTTACAGACACGATACCCACTAGAATTCATAGCCCTCTTACATCCACCATACTCACTAGAATTCAAAGCCCTCTTACGGACACGACACCCACTAGAATTCATAACCTTCTGACAGACACGATACCCACTAGAATTCATAGCCTTTTTACAGACACGATACCCACTAGAATTCATAGCCTTTTACAGACACGATACCCACTAGAATTCATAGCCCTCTTACATCCACCATACTCACTAGAATTCATAGCCCTCTTACAGACACGACACCCACTAGAATTCATAGCCTTCTGACAGACACGATACCCACTAGAATTCATAGCCTTTTTACAGACACGATACCCACTAGAATTCA
This sequence comes from Sinohyriopsis cumingii, assembly GCA_028554795.2. NCBI lineage: Eukaryota > Metazoa > Mollusca > Bivalvia > Unionida > Unionidae > Sinohyriopsis > Sinohyriopsis cumingii. The sequence continues at coordinate 53,753 of CM068841.1, read as the reverse complement.
TAGCCTTTTTACAGACACGATACCCACTAGAATTCATAGCCTTTTTACAGACACGATACCCACTAGAATTCATAGCCTTCTGACAGACACGACACCCACTAGAATTCATAGCCTTCTGACAGACACGACACTCACTAGAATTCATAGCCTTCTGACAGACACGACACCCACTAGAATTCATAGCCCTCTTACATCCACCATACTCACTAGAATTCATAGTTCTCTTACATCCATGATACCAACTATGATAATTAAAATAGGCAACAAAGAGACATCCTAGTTGGTTCATTTATCACACGATGATCGTCTTGATAACTAATCAGTTAAAATGCCTAGATATATCATAATACCAGTGATGTAGTAAACGCCCAAGTCCCCACCCCTCGCAACTTCCGGCACGGGCGAAACTCGCATCAGATCAACACTTTCTATTGGGAGTTTTGCTGCGAGTGGCGGTGGTAGGGCATACGTTAGTTTTGTGCAAAGCTAACTCAAGAAAACAATCCTCGAGGACGTGAAAAGTTACAATACGAAGAGAGTAAATGAATACTATGCTTTTAATGTCTAAATCTTCTGCCGAAAAGTTTAAGAATTGAAGTTAAAAAATTCAAACTGAAATAGCTATAAATGGGTAAGAATTGATAAGATGCGTTCTTAATACGCGGACTTCCAAGGTATTTTCAAGGTAATCCCATAAACAAATTACACACCTTCACGGAGTTTTGTTGATTAATAAACTCTCTTGTTGCTTTTGATGTTAAGCTTGGGGTTTGTTTTAATATTTGCCCATCGTCAATAGGTCGTAACGTCGCACCGTATGGCACGTGCGTTATCAAATGCTTCAACTCCCATGTGCTATGGCGGATTTTAAAGTTAAGCCGTATCACGGGTTTTACATATTTTCCGACTATTTTTCTCTCTAATTGAGACATTATTGATCCCGAGATCAAAATGTATTTCTGATTACCTGCGAGAATCGATCGTATGATGACTTTATAACCCCGTCAAATCGGGCAGGACCCCTTAATGCGTTATGCATTTTTCCAACGAGTTAGTATGCACTTACCTGTTTAATGTACATGACAAATAAAGCCTGGGAAAGTAAACAAACCTAAATATTCAACAATATAAAAATAAATAATTGTCATTTTTTTGTTGAGTGAGACTTTGTATGTGATTGTGTACGTCAAAAATGAATCACCCAACTTACAGCGTCGAATGTTTATAAACGAGAACATATATGCGATGTGGCTTGAAGCAAACACCATGAAAATTATTAAATCGATACAATTGTATTGTCCGGCGTGGAGAATATCAATCATTCAATTAAGTCTCTGGATCTTGCCATCCAGGCATCTGCAGAGGCATTCCGCACTGAACGAGTCAGTGAGAACTAAAAGATCGGTTACTAGTTAATCCTCACTGTAATATTACAGATACAGTTCTGAAAATCTTTCGTTTGGTCAAACAGTTCCATTTTCTAAAGGGTTTTAAACCATTTGGATAGGGGCCGTCCATTTAGTATGTACATATGGGGGGGGGGGTAACCGAAATGCATACGCTTGGGTATGGGGGGGGGGGGTGTCTACCGATAATGTGCGTAGGCATAGGAAACGGGGTTGGGTGAAACCTCGATAATAATTTGTCTAATACGTAACCTGTTCAACTGGGTTCAGTCGACGTTTGACTTTTAGCGGACAGTAGAAAAACTGTTTAAATTTTCGCAGCTTATTTCTTTGATGCAGCCAAACATTCAACGTCGGTGGACTATCTGTTCATTAAACACGTTAATATTATTAGTCCTGTATGGTTTCTGCATGGAATAAATAGAGACCGTTCTATAGAATTCGGGGGGTGGGGGTGTCAAGCGTACGTACGCAGGTGAGGGTGTAAATAAGTACACATGTGTACAGGAAGGGGGAGGGGTCAAGCTTTGCCAGGTTTTTGCTTATGTACTAAATGGATGGCCCCATATTGCAGAGGCATTCGGCATTGAACAGGTCAGTGAAAACTAAAAGCTCCGTTACTCCTGAATCCTCGCTGTAATATTACATATACAGTTCTGAAAATCTTTTGTTTGATCAAACATTTCTATTTTCTAAAGAGTTTTAGACCATTTGGATATTTGGAACCTTTGGAAAAGTATATAACGAAGTCTAAAGCTCGAGAAATCTCCATTCTCATTATGTCTACTCACACGTTATTACTGTCTAGCTGTCTACACTAACAGAACAATGTCTTCACTCTATGTCTCTGTCTGTCTCTGTCTGTCTCTCTGTTTCTCATTGCTTATTTCTTAATTATACACGTACATTTTCTCCTTTTCCCCCTGATATACTAATCCTATAAATATGAAGTTTTTTTTACTGTTATTCAGGTGTACAAGCATTTTTGTAAAACAAACGTAGCTCTTGGATCATTTGTGAATGTTCATGTATTGTCTGTTTTAGGTAACTCTTAGCCACTTGCTTGTACTTTAATGAAATGACATAGAATAGTGTTTAAAACATAAAACTTCTAGTATGAAAGCATTTTATATTAAGACTTTTTCCATTTTGCACAGACATGTTTGATGTACATGACAAATAAAAGCATGTGATTTTTTGTTGAGTGAGACTTTATGTGGGATATCCTCATCTCAGGACAAGAGAGAGACAGACAGACAGACAGAGACAGACAGACAGACAGAGATAGAATCAGACAGAAAGAATATCTACGTTGTTTGGGGTTTTTTTTTTGGTGTAGATATGTGGAGATCTTTCACTCGTGTGTAGTGGGAAAATTTTATTGCCACACACTGCTGCGCCACTCTTGATAAAATCAAGTGTTTCCACATCACAAGTGAACTATTTCCGTACAAATACTCCAGAAAACATACATTTTCTTAATGCTTAACATGGGTTTTCTCCATTCTATGTCACTGCGATGAACAGCTGCATTACTACTTCTTTAAAAAATAACTTCCTTAATTTTACAATAAATTTGGGAGTGCAAACTTTCACAAATTTAGCCTGCATAGATCATGCTTCAAATTGTGTACTTTTATTATCAAAATAATGACCTTATTAGGAAGAAAATGACATTTAAAAAATTAACACATTTCATGCACGGATTGATAAAGTTGATGTGAGAAAACTAGAAATATATCTTAGAGCGGTTGTATCAGACAGATATCAAAGAATAACATCTTTAAGCAAAAGACTTTATTAATCGAAAGTTTACTTGCAAGGATTGTATTTCTTCATTTTATTTATTTTATTCAAAAGTAAATTGTGGTGTGACATTGGCTTAAAATTTAGCTCTGTAGCAGACGTTGTATCCGATTTCCATTTATCCCTTAGTTTCGGTTTGCAATCAATAATCAGTGCCTGATTTATCCATGGATTTCAAATACTATCGTGATGTAAGTCAAAATTGTAGCTTTAAAATTGTAATACTATTTTTAGGCAAGAAGTTTTCTTTCCAATAAAAGTGTGTACCGTTTGTCGTCCAATATTACATGTCCAATAAAAGTGTGTACCGTTTGTCGTCCAATATTACATGTATACGTTACTATATGGGTGACGTAGCAACAGGTTATGTAAGGTCAATTAGAAAACTAATTATAAAATGTTAATACCTGAAATCTGCTATTTGTTGTTTGAAATTCGTTTTTAGGTATTTCTTGATAGCAACTTACTGACTGCATAAATATACACGAGAGAGTCCACAGCTGTCGAATTTTACGATACGTATAACTGGATGTGGGGGGAGGAAGGGAGGGAGGGAGAGAGAACAGGATCAGAGGAAGATGAAGAAAATTAAATAAGCCTGAATATGGAATGAGTGCCTTATTAGCACACTTAAGGGCATATATATATATATATATATATATATATATATATATATATATATATATATATATATATATATATATATATATATATATATATATATATATATATATATATATATGCGAGTGTGTCTGCTACACACGAGTGCATATAACACCGATTGAGTAACATCGTTTTTTGATGATGTGTGCTTAGTCGTGAGGGAATATGGGCTCCTGTGTTTACCCACGGACCTGGGTTCAAATCTTCGTAGAATAGGAATTAAAAATTATCAAACTTGTATGATATTGCGATTTGTATTAAAATATTAATACTGTCTACTATTATCAAGCATTCTTCTATAAGAATCCAGGGATATCACTTTATGTTCTGTCTGGTGTATATTTATAATTCTCTCTCTCTCTCTCTCTCTCTCTCTCTCTCTCTCTCTCTCTCTATATATATATATATATATATATATATATATATATATATATATAAAGTAGACTTTTTTAATGTTTCAAATAAAAGTATATGGTGCAAGTACAACAGCAATTTAGATGTTTTACTTGAACTTGGAACTTACCCGTTTGATATAAAAATAATAATAATAATAATAATAATAATAGTGTCATGGTGCAAAATTTATAGAGATAGTTTCGCTATACATTTTGTCGTGGTCAGCCTTACACGTAACCACTGATTGGCGTATGAGCTGCGCTCGTAATAACTTACTGCGAAATATGAGATATTCTCAGTTCCAAAGCTTAAGTGGATTTTAATTAGGACACGCTGACATAATGGTCCAAAAGAGATGTTAATCATAGGTCAAATGGAGGAAAATGAGAAGACAAGTCAAAAGAAACATTTTGAGAAATCTTGGGCCATTTAAAACAGGTGTCATAAAATGATAATTTCCAGAATAATTATAATAAAGATGAAGAAAAGAGTTATTCTTACTTCGATTGGATTGTCAAAAATATTGAAGGTTAGAGAAAGTAATCCTGATTTACTAAACTAAACGAGGGTGTGTGGAGACGAAGTTTAATCGTTTAAGTATTATATTACGAAGCTTTAGGCAGTCCGAGTTTTCTGCCGAGAGATAAAGTCTGAGGGACTCCGGGGAAAATTAGAAAGTAAATTGTCCAACGGACAGGGGTCTGGAGGAATTAGAGAGACCTTGAACCAGGAGAGACAGAGTGAATTATATGATGATAAGAGAGAGAGAGGGGCTCTGGAAGGCACAAAGGTATTGCCTCAAACTCATGCAATATGCACTGGTGATAGTTTTTCAATGATTTACTGAATTCATTCGTTTTATATTTATGCTTCAATTTTCCTTGACTTCGGAAAATAATCGAACATTCATCTGTATTAAATGTAATATAGATCACGTAGTGTGGGAATTTCAAGCATTACTCAGATACATATTGCGAGAATTAATCTATTTATCATAAACGTTATAGGAATCATGTATCGCAAAAATTTCATTTATTTCTTCTGATAAGAATTGTGAGAAAAAATCACTTGTCTTTAATGAATTGTATCATGTATGCTAAGAACTTGAGTTGTCTGTATCTGGAAATGACTGTCAATGAATAGCTAAATAACAAGGAACATAGTTAGAACAAGGAGTGTCTATTAAATCTTTTGTTTAAGTCAGTTGTGAGTTCTTTTTAACCGAAAATCGATGGTGCCAGCAATAGGAAAGAGTAGCGACTGATATCGTTGAGCTGGTTGTTTACAGCACAGTGGGGTGTATTGGTTTGTATAAAATTATATTTTCCAGGATAGTTATTTATAAAGGCGGACTAGAGATGACTCTAAGTTTATGGGAGTGATACAAATGTTTGGTGGTTAAAGTAATAATCCTGATTAGCTACGGAAAAAGAGGGCGCGTGTGTTCCCAGACGGAATTCAGGGTTTCAAGATAATCTCCCCAGCGATAATAGTAGGTCTAAGTTTTTCTGCATACGCAGAAAGTCTGAGGGACTCAGATGAAGCTTAAAACGTAATTTCTCTCGTTAAACAAATCGTCCAAGGGGCAGAGAGTCTGGAACTTTTAGAGACCCACATCCAGATGAGACAAGGGAATTCTCTGATGATAAGCAGGCGTGGGCTTGGGAAGGCAATGTTAATCTCAAGTACATACACTGTGTTCAATGATGTTAGTTTGCAATTATTGTTGGCTTCATTCGTTTTAAATTCATATTTCAATTTTTCCATGAGCTCGGAAATAATCGAGCATGCTATATGATTCATGTATTGTACGAATATCATCCAATGTTTCGTTATGTGAAAGAGCTTGGAATTAGTTGTATGTATGCAATGGAAATCATGAAGTGTAAGATTTCTTTAATTTATTCTGATGCAAATTGTCTGAATACGTGATTTATCTGTCTAAAATGATTTGTATCATTTATGCTGAGAATTGAGTTTTCTATGTCTGGAAATGTATGCCAATTAATCGCTAATTAGCAAAGTAACGTAGCGAAGACAACGAGTGGAGTCCATTCCATTTTTGTGCTATTACGTTGTGAATTCTCTTCAACTGAGAATCGAGGAACGTGTTGCCCACTAAGTTCAGTTGTTAAATGTATAGCAATAGCGGGGCTGTAATAGTGTACAAGGGATTTAAATTACGTCACGATATCATTTGGAACGGCTGATTTAATTTATAATAGTTTTGGAACTCTTTTCTGAGAAATGGTGAATAATTCACATGTCATGTTCAATTTTATTATGTTTCTGTAATTGATTAAATAGTCTTATTTTGCATACATAGGGCTCGTTTATTCTATTATATACCTCTGGTCAGATCTATGTTATACCATCCAATAATTTCATATTTTATTTTATTGTTTACTCGATCTGGCCAATAACACCGTGGTCGATCAGCTCCTAAATAACGATAACCAACAAATGAGTTGGAGGAAATCAATCATAACCACAAAACAGTGACATTCCTGAATATTCTGTTCTTAACGTTCTTTTCTACTCTCCATTTTGTTTTATACAATAACGTTGCGGGCATGTCAGCATCACCTGGTATCTTCCGGTCTTTTCCAAGTCACTGTTGATGATAGGTCGTATTTCTTTTTCTTATCTCCCTCTCTGTCTGTCTCTGTCTGTCTCTGTCTCTCTCTCTCTCTCTCTCTCTCTCTCTCTCTTCTAACCTCTTTAGGTTTTTAACAGTCTTGTCTTTTCCATATTTAGTACAGGTATGGAGTTATTCTTCCTTCAAATAAATATCATACCCAACCTAAATACGTGTCAGATTTTTCCAACCCAAATACGTGTCAGGTTTTTTTATTCTCTTGGGATCAAACACTATTTCCACTATTTTCAAGTGAGATTTTTTCTTATCGTAATTCATTAGAACTAAGATATGGACAGTTCGCAACATGATCTCGTTTAGCTTAGCCAGTCAGTATTATTTTCTCTAACTGCCAAACATTTTAACGATCCCATTGATGTAAGAATAAATCCATACTGCCTTTATTAATAACTATTCTGGAAAATATATCGATTTAGACACCTGTTTAAAATGGACAAAGATTTTCCCCAAATTTTCTTTGACCTGTCTCAACTTGGTTATTTTCAAACATTTGACCTTAACTTAACATTGGCCAATTCCATCTGTCTTTCCGCTATCGAGCGGACAATAATTAAAATTAATGTATGCCTCCCGGCAAACAAGAGAGTTTAACCATTAGGAGTTGTCAAGTTATTGCAAGCCTAGCCTATGCGTCAATCTTAATTGGTACGTGTCGCGCTGACCACGACCGAATTTGCTGTGAACTTATTTACTAAATTTGGCTCCATTACAAAGAAAACTTGCATACTACTTTTTATATGTTAGCAAATATTTTATTTATACTGCAATAAATTATTTTTAGCCAAATAAAATTACTCCATTCCGTTTTAAGCTTCATATTGCAATCTTAACTTAGGCAGTTAGAAATAAATGCGAATAAAACATAATGCATATATGGCATACAAATCTCATGGCCCATTTTGTTCATGTTTCTAGTCATTTTGCAATTTGTTGAGTTTTTGTACATTATACAAAATTATCTAAGCAATACATGCGAACATTGCACGCTTTGGTGGATAGATATTAATTCCGCGAGGACTGAGATTCAAACAGTCATGTAGATACTGTAAGAATGCTTGTAATTTTAAAATATTTATTCAGAATATGAGGCAGCCCTTATTGGCCTTGCAGTTACAGGCCTTGGAGTTTCAGGCCTTATAGTTTCAGGCGCTCGTTTTTACAGATCACTCACGTCTCAGATTTGTCCGTGTGAGTTCCATTCTCAGCTTGGCCAAAGTAGGTATGTAAGTAAGCTTGCCAGTAACTTACTCCATCAAATATACTCAAGTCCGCTTTGTATAGAAAAATCCCTTTACCCCTTCGCCACCTCCTTACGAAAACAATCAAAATTAATATGCGCCTTGCGCTTTTGTTATTTTATTTAAAACAAAAGAGTTTGCTCTCTGTGTTGTTTGTTGACATTTGAATTTTAAGTATGTGGATTTTTCTCAAAACTGTTGCAAACTATGCTGTGCGTCCCATTTACCGTTTGCACTCGCTTTAAAGTCGAGCCGGTCTGCAAATTGCACAGACCAAATCTGCAGTTGTATAACACGCCGGAAGATCTTGGTCTCTGCAGTATTTTAGAACAATCATTAGAACAAACAACATAGATCCGGTTCTGCCGTCGCATTTTTTCTTAGTTTTGATCTCTATATAAGCTATTATCGACGGTACATTAACATTATTGGACAGTGACTGTAGTGAATGCATCTCATTTACAATGAATGTTTTGAACGTCTGTCTGATATTACAATTATACTATTGTAAAGCGAACGGAGAAGGTACTTTATGTCAATTGTTTAGCATTAATCGGAGTGTTGATTGTGTCTCACAGTCCCTGTTATGATAGCAGATTCTGGAAGACCATTTGGTCCCAGCTTCACGCATAGAAAATTTACGTAAGTTTGGCTGAAAATCATCTGCTATTGACCTCAGTGGGAAAACATCAGTTTCAGCTGCAAAACAATTTGTGCAAACAATGACTCAGTTACAACGTACACTTAGTTACCTTCAGCCTGGTAATTGCAATGGATATCTGCTGTATCATGGTGCAATCAATTACCTGGCAGGTAAATAAACTATGGGATCATCGAATGATTCATCACAATTTAAATCTTAATTTTATATGTAGCTGGTGATTCAGTAACGTGCATTAGAATGTCATAAGCTTTAACAATTCAACTTGAAATTGCAGTTAGTTTTTATTCAATGGGACCAAGACAACTTTTCTCTGTTTCGTGTCCTCAGTTCATTGGTACTGCTAGATCATACATGAAAAAGAACAAAGAAAACCAAGATATCCCTATTCATTTTACATTTTACAGCCCAATATTCCATGTCATAGAATGTTTATCTTATGTTATTTTAGTTCTTGTGATCAAAAAATATTATTTCTTAAACATATTTTTCAATTAAACTTGCTAGTACAGTATAGATTTGAAGATCTTTTTGTACGTTATGTATTTTGCGACACATTTGCTTGTTTCATCATAACTCATATTTAGTTTCATGCAAGTTTTGATAAATTTGCTTGTTTCACCAAAAACAAAATTTGAAGTTTTGTGCATTTTGTGATAAAAATTTGCTTGTTTCACCGAAACAAAGTCTGAAGTTTCATGCATTTTATGCTAAATTTGCTTGTTTCACCGTAACTAAATTATGGTTTCATATTTGATGTAAAGGTGGACACTAAGCAATCAATAACTTGGTACGATCTGATTTGGCGATTTTTTTTCCTCCGATGCTCCGCTTCCGTAAAGTGAGTAAACCTCCACAAGTATTAAAAACAAAACTGTGTTGAAAACGAAGGCACGAGAGAGAGTGAGAGAGAGAGAGAGATTATTATACTAATCAGCTCTTATTGACTTTGATTCATATTTATTTTATGAGATGATGATCTAGCTTCCTCTTCATAGATTTGGTCAGGTTTTTTTCAGGTCAGGCCCTAGGTCGTGCGGGGCCTAAAGCAGCAAGCGATGGGCAGGGCCCCCAAGCAAAAACCTTGTATTGCGGAGTTGATTTCCTGAAAGCGCGAGGCCTAAGGCAGTTGACTCGTTCGCCTTGTCCTAGGACCGGGCCTGGGTTTTTGGCCAATTTGTATGTGCAGAGGATTCTTTTTGACTCTTTTTCTCTTTAGCGCAGAAGACTATTTCGTTTTTAGGATTGTCTTTCTCACATGTAAATGAAAAGATATAATATTTTAACTGAATATTGTACCCGTCACACACTCCGTAAATTGAACAGTGTAACCTATTATACACTGTATAACCTATCGCTGAATGTGGACGGTTGCGCATGCGCAGTACCACATTTAGTTAGCTGAGGAGTTTTGCGCATGTTGAAAATAGAAATGTATCAAGAAATCAAAGTGTTATACTTACAGATAAGTTAGGCCCGAGGGGGAATTCCTTAACGGTTACTAGCTAACGTTAGTTTGTGACGGGCCCACAAAAAAACACACGCTCGTCTATTATTTCTTACAAAATTTTATATTGTTATATCTCTTGTTGTAAATTGCCCCTGGTGATTCAAACATGTAGGAGTGAAGATTTTTTTAAAGATTTTGTGTTAAGTGTATGTAGAAGCTCAGTGAGCTAACAATTCGTGTTATCTCGCCGTCTTTGCCAATCGCCGGTCACCAGATGACCATTTAGTCTAAGGCGCTAAACAGGCAAATAACATCTCACATCTTTTCCGTTCGAGTTGCCAGTAGCTTCCTGTCGGCTCTTCTATGATTTTTCCAGGATTATTCCTGCACGAGATATTACTCGTACACATGAATAGTCTATCATCTGCTGGAAAATTCTATTAAATCTGCAAAACCACAAGCTTTCCCAATAGCACACGTGGTGCGAGAAAATGAAATTTATTTCATAGTACAAGTGAGACAGGACGTCCGAACAATCGTCTTTACTAATTTTCCGGACGAGACATACGATATGAAGATCAGAAGGTCATGATGATCAATTGGGAATTACTTTGGATAACAATTAGTGTTTGATATTAATATATAAGCATCGCTGATGTTGGCTGATATATGTTATGCTTATGTATATACTGCGTATTATAACAAAGCCAGCAAATGGCAAAAATATGATGAAAATACAAAGATAGGCAACCTTTGGATAATATGCTTCAAAAGCGCAAATGTTCTAGAGACGGCAAGCTAAGAAAAGTTGATGAGTCATTATTCTTTATTCGTTGTTAAAACTTTCTTTTGGTATTATATAGTCTTTGACTCAAGGTAAAGCAAAAAGTTTTTAATTTATCTATAGTGTACACACACACACACACACACACACACACACACACATATATATATATATATATATATATATATATATATATATATATATATACATGCTTTTTCTGTTTTATCTTCGTGTTACACAGCGTCGCGCATTGTGCATGATTCATGATGCATGAAATAAACGATGGTATATAATACAAACAAAAAGATTAATGCGTTCAGCCAGAGAGTCCACGGATATAATAGATCTGTGGACTATTTCACGTCTGAGCATATTGCTACAAACGTAGGGTGTTCTGTTGGCTATTTCATGTCGGAAAATACTGCTTATGTTTAACGACAGTTATCTGAGTAGTATAGTGGGACACTTTAGCGTCAATATGACTTCAACGTTAAAATATGGGGTTTGCCTTTTGGCGTCAATGGGAATTTAACATGGTAATATCACCTGGAGGTCAATGAGAATTGAACATTTGGTGGCGCCATGAGCTTTATAGGGTAAAACATTTTATCGGGTGAAATGTATTTGTGGGGACAAAGAGTTGATAGGGACAAACAGAGACATACAGAAACAAACAAATACACATCGAAACACACAGAAAAGAGGACAGAAATGTTTTAAAGAAAGACTCACAGATAGAATAGAGACTCGAAAAAGAAAAGTCTATTGTATGGGTTCAAAACATTTATTCAAATATATACATGGGCTCTCTGGCCCGTGCTTTGGTCTAAGCGCTATCCATTTAATACATAAACATTTGGACATGAAACAAACATATTTACGAGTTATTTAGTTCTTGGTTCTAGTAAACTACTGTTTAAAATTAAAGTTCACTCCTTTCTAAAATCACTTTATATGCAAAGTATTTACATTTAATGTTCATTTATAAGAAAAGGCTAAAACAAAACAAGTAACAACCAATCAAATAGGACACGACTCCCTCTATATCCGTAACACACGTTATTAAAAAATCTCGTCAGCTACCATTTGTGTCCCAGCGTAGATGTTACCCATCACGTACTCTCTTTCATTGATAAATCTGCTGTTATGTCCATCGTACTAGGTACACTTATCGGTAAGCAGATCAAGTGCAGTCATCGTCTTCTTACCATGGAGGTACAACGTATGTCATATCAATGATCACTTTTCCATCGGTGATGTCAAATTTTTATCTCATCGTCTGCACGTCTTCAATAGCCCTCAAAAGTTTGGAAGAAGTTAGTTCTGCAGGTGTGCTAAACCCGAGACACACAGGCGAGTTCAAACTGTCGTGATACATAGATAGGCTCAAACGACATCGATCTTTGGCTTGGCAATGAGATTTAAGTTCCTCTAACTGTGAGTCAAGTAGGTCCGTAATGAAACCTGCTACTGCCTCGTCTGGAACGTCAGATGCGAAGTCTTTAAATTTCACATTGTAGGTGTAAGTTGTCGTACTAAATTTTCTCGAGGTCGCTGTCTGAGTCATTTGGATGGTAAAATACTCATTTAGGTCTACTGAATCGTTTGCCTTCTAGGACGCACTTTGCTGTGACGGTATGGTGGTGAAAGATGTCAATTATGTTTGTTCCTTCTATTTTTCATCTGTGTAGAGTGATTCATCTTTCTCTTCGCTTGTCCTCGCAACGAAGTCGTCTCTTTTCATACTGGGTGATATCAGCATGTCCACAATGTAACGTTTTGTGGTCTGGAAGTTGCACTGGTTGAACGTAGTTTGTCATGGCATTAGTACATAAACAACTGAGATGGGTACTGCATTAGTGATGTGATCGTGAGGCATATAATCACACCTGAATTTTTCGTTGGACTTGAGTCTTACGCTCGATACTTGCTGTTTGAAAGGATTCATTTTTCTCGATTGACGCTGGTAGTTACAATGAACTATCGGTCTTGGACATTGTTCCTTTTTATATGCTGACCAATATCGACGTGTCCGTACGACAAACTGAAGAGGATGGGAAGCCTCAGTCGCTTCTGGTACACGATGTAATACACTTTTTCAAAAGGCCGATTGACAATTTGGTGTGTGGGTAAGCGTTGCAATCTTGTGCGATTCGTAGGTGGTCACTTTAAAGTTTCCATCCTGTCCAGACTCCAAGGCGTCTTTCAAGGTCCCAAAGTTAACCACTCCACTGTTGCGATAATTGAGAATCAATCCTTTCACTTTGCACTCCGTGTGTACTTCGTGTGGGTCCCAGTATTCGTAGCCGAAATATTTGGGACCGCCACTAGCAAAACTTAGAATCTTTTTGCTGGGGTGCTCGTCCGTCCAGGCTCCTAAACGGTCTCTTTCGATTTTAGGATAACAGAGACCCAGACGATCGATGTATATGCAACTTTCCGTGTCAAAATACAGCACACGATCTCCTAACAGTTCTAAAGTTTCATACAATTTTAAGGGAGCATGGGCTGTCACGTAAGTCGCAATGATGACATTTCCAAATTCGTCGGCTTCTACAAAGTCCAGTTCATCTTCGTAACTGACTAAGATCAAGTCCTCACGAACGACGTCCACGTGTTTCATGTCCTTTGTTTTGTATTGAATCATCTTGAAGTAGCGGGAAGGATCGAGAAAATATTCCGTATTGGGTAAACATGGTCGTTGTGCCATTTTGCCCCACAAACAATTCATCATCATTTTGGCAAACGATCGCTTTCCTTCGTTTTTCTCCACGTGGTCTAAAGTGATGCCTTCCTGCTCCCAGTATTTCCCTTTGAACTTCTTTTGGTCTTCGGGATTGTGGCTTTTTGTTTCAGTTTCAAAAGGACATCAACGTATTCCGCGACAATGCCTTTCTGAGTTTGGTCACCTTGTGGTATTTTTATGTCTTAGGAAAGTGGTAAATCTCGTACACTTCTAACAAATGGTATCCCAGGTCCAGATCTTTGAACAATTCCACGCTGACCCACATTCCCGTCAAGGTGCATTCTTCCTGGGTGTGCTGACAATGTCGGTCTTGGTTGCACGTTTCGGTACAAGTACGGCACAATAAAAACATCAGTTTTCCTTGGCAATGGTGTGGTAAAATGGGATGGTATAAGTCCGTGGGAGGGAAGACATTACATTAAATCAATTATTTGTATTGTCGAAGGTTGTCCTGGTCGATGTTTTCCGTCAGCAATTATAGGTTCCCTGTGGGAAAGTGACAATATTTGCACACGTAAGGATACATCGAACATACGTCCAAGCATCTGATTTCTTCTCCTTTCTCTTCGTCGGCATGGTACTGCAAACATTTGGCATTTGTCCGTCTTCCGTACAAACTGTCCCTCGGGTTCAGTGGGTTCACCAACTTGTAACTTTCCACGATGTGTTTAAACTCGAGATCGGTTTTCAAACGGTGATTGTACTCGTGTTCCCAAATTTCCAATACTATTTATCCTTGCTGCTATAACCTGAAGCACCGCTGAAATGTGGCCTCGTACAAGTCTTCAAGTACGTTGTTAAAACTGATTTTTAGTGTCACATTGAGGGTATATTTGTGAAATAAGCATCCGTTAAACTTGCACACAATCGTGGTGTTTTCTAAGTCTCAGCCATCGACCGGATACGTTCTGATGGTCTTTTCGCCTACTCTCTTCCGAGCGTGTTGGATCCATTTGTCTTCCTTGCCGCACATGTAATATAGTCCGCATAGGGCTTTGACAGAGTATTGCCGTTTGACAAAAGTGGTCGTTTAAGGGTTGAGTGTTTTCGGGCATGACTCGTTGGCGGTACACCAAGGAACACGCTTTAGCAAAGGTGCAGGCTTCTTTCAAAGGATGGATCCCTTCTTGCATGGACAGTTCTTGAAATTTTCCACAGCAATGCCGTAAAATGTCCACAAAGGAACGACAATCCTTTAACATTTCTTCCTGAAAGTCTAAGGGTTCTGAGGCATGAGAGTGGTACCAAGCGTAGCAAGATTCTCGTTGTTCGGTGCGCATATTTTCGTAGTGAGCCTCAGGGAAATGGGGTAGAATGGCGTGTTGATTGGCTTCGGTATTGAAAATGTGCGGAAAATAGCCTGAGGTCATTTTAGTCGTTCCAAACATTTTAGGCATTCGACTCAAAGGCATGGCCAAGTAACTCATCGAATTTTTAAACTGTACTTGTCAAACTTGCATGTAGATGAATTTGGCTCCGTTCAAGATGACTTTAGGACGTTCGGTACTTTGTTCCGTATATTATCTGAGAAGAAATTGTCCATCGTGTCCCAAGAAATTGTGAGCCATTACTGTATAATAGCGATGACAATCCCCGTATCGTTCGATGTCCTTTGACTCCACATCTCGTCGATGGGGTCTAAGATTCACTGGGCGAAATCGGCCAACGTGTTAGGTCCCCGAAAGCTTTTTTCGCGTTCTCCATGAATATTGCTATAGTGAGGGCAATGACTAAAGATAGCCTTGTGGATGCACTTCTCGCACGCTCGATGAGCCACGCAGAAATTAGGAGTGTGAATACCGGTCTCTTGCATGCAGTCGAAATTGATAGAGATGAAATTGCCTTTCTTCTGGACATCTTCCTCCACTTATTTGGAATGGTATTTTTGAATGTAGCATTCGTGTTCCAAGTCCACGATTTGGTGACAAATGTGACATCGTTTCTTTCCTCGAAAAACGTGTAACGTGGCACTATTCGTATGTATGCCTTGTCCACAAGTAGGGCACAATCTCAGGAGTTGAGAAGCACTTTTCCGCTGTGAACCTCGCGTCTTCAAATGTTGTTAGTAACAGGTAGGACTGACAAAAGTGCTCTGACAAGCTGGGCAATGCACTCATTCTTGTCCTTCGTCAAGACAGGGTTGAGAGGTCGAACATGCTTGTGTTGCTCTCGATTGCTATGACCATAGTCACATTTCTCACAGTCTGGGACGATACTCGTGATGGCATCGAAATGTTCATTGTGATGATAGACGTGAATGTATTTTCCGTCTTTGAAATGTATGCCTCGAAACAACAGAGGCCGTGCACTTTTTAAGGATGCACTTTCAAGATGTTGCGTGGAGCCAAGGCGTTATGCAATTTTTGCATGTCAGGAATTCCGCACTGTGTGTCTTTGGACATCCCCGCTTGCTGTAACAGGAGTTCTGTTTCTCTTCGTTGTTTGTCTCGGTCTGATCGTTGAAGAGTGTTCC
Source organism: Sinohyriopsis cumingii (assembly GCA_028554795.2). NCBI lineage: Eukaryota > Metazoa > Mollusca > Bivalvia > Unionida > Unionidae > Sinohyriopsis > Sinohyriopsis cumingii. Next base: position 37,471 of record CM068841.1, on the reverse strand, counting down.
AAGCTCTTTTTCATTCTGCCGTGTCGTTCTTGTCGACATACGTTTGTCCCACTAGGATGGCACTGGTTAAACACATCTGGTCTTGAGCGTTGTTAATTTGAACGATGCTCATTTTTGGTTGTGCGACGTCGTCAACCAAAATCACATTTTTGCGTCCTGTATCATGGGGAAGAGACACTTGGGTCATGAGCAGTGAAGCCTTTCCATCGGTGATTTGAAACTTGACGATGAATTGTTGCACGCGTTGAAGTATGTTGATGACTTTGGAAGGTGTCAGTTCTGCCGGGCTGATAAACTCGATCCGAACGGGGGACTTGAAACTGTCGTGATGAATGGAAAGTCTCAAGCGATCGTCTTCTTTGGCTAAACATTTCGTTTCAGTGTGCAGTGTGGTTAACAAAGAATCCCACACCTCACTGGTGAACCTTCTGCTTTCTCCAACGGTACTTCGGACTTGAAATCTTTAAACTTCACCATGTACTTGTAAGCCATAGTTCTAACTTTTCTTGAGGAGCGCTTGATCTTCTCTCGAATGTGGTAGTACTTTTGAGGAGTAATTGGTGGTCTTTGGTTGGGTGTAGACTCTCTGGGTCTGGATTCTGGCGCACTCATGTCATCTTCAAAATCAGTGGCATGAATCTGAGCCCAGGCTTCAGTTACTGGCGAGGCGATTAATCAAGTTTCTGGATTTTACTTTCTTCTCCTTTTTCCACGAAATAATGCGATCGTTTTATCTTGACTGCAAAAAGTCAAATGACTACATTTTCAACGCCATGGTCCCTTATATCCATGCCAGACCAGTGTCTTCCCTATATAAAGAGTCGGTGTCTTCCCTCCCAGTAATCATTTCATTCTCGAAACCGACTAGAACGATGGTAGAGCCCACACATATCGAACTTTTGATCAGAGCCTTGCGAAGTGTCATACGAAAGTTTTCTTCAGACAAGCCGACGGACTACTCCCTTTTGTTTCGAGACAAAACTCAAGAAACTTGCTACATCTGTAAGAGGAAAGAGCATTTGGCAACAGAGTGTCCAGACCTTCAAAAAAGCAAGACATGTGTCAGAAGAGACAAAGGTCAAGATATCTGTTATCATTGTCAAGAGAACGGACCTTGGTCTTCAGAATGCCCTCAAAAATAACAGGAGCAAGAAGAAGAGAGTGATTCAGAACAGGAAGAAGAAGTACCCTCCCAAAATGATGACCCCAGACACGTCCAGAACGAGAAACAAGAGAAGAAACGAATGCGAGGAGAAAATGAGGAAGAAGAGAAGGAAAAACCTGTGATAGTGAAGAAATTCAACAAAGAGAATAAACAGAAAAACAAAGAAGAAGTCTATGAGCGTTTTAAAGTGTTGTGTTGTGAAATGGATTAAACAATTTGTAACAGACTAGACAAGACAGAAAACGTAAGTGTCTTTTGGTTGTAATGTTTCAGAACATGGACCTACAATCAAGCACTCTCTCACACACGTACATTATGGAGCAAATAAAAGGGATTTTGAGATTTAATTGATTTTGGCAAAATGATCGCTATCTCTTTTTGAGAGAGGTGAGTGGCCCTGAAAAGGACCGTTGGGTGATTGTTTAATAAAACCTCAGGAACGGGACGTAATCAGCTTTAACTGCATTAAGCCATTGCCACAGCCAAGGCCTACTTCTAGATTTGGTCATGTCGATGGCGATTTGGTAGAAATCATTAGAGTGGAAATCTCAGGCGTATTAACAGGTTTGGGCTGTTTGGCTCGGGAAGGTCATTTTATCTTGGGCCGTATTAAAGAAGTCAGATACATTTGTTTCAGATTCCTTAACTCTGCCAAAATGTCTAAGAGTACCATCGCTGACTTTCACTGTCCTCCTCTCCGAGACCTTGTTTCTTCTCTGCTGCTTCTTCTTCCTGTCGTTTCCTTCTTCTTGTCTTTTCTTCATCTTGCTGTTAATTTTTAAGAAGAAATTTTTTCTGCTTTTTTTCTGATGCTTTAAAAATTTCTCCAAATCTTTTTTCTGTCTCAGTTTAAAATCCTCGACGTGTGGTAAGGAAGAAGAAGGTGGCGAAAGGGCTGGTACTGAAACAAATTCCTGCGAAAAAGAGAGAAAATCCACTAAATCCCAATTAAAATTGGCCTCTTCTGGAAGTAGGACTGTGTTGACTTTGGTAGCCGCAGCTATTCCATCCCTTCTCGTCTCCACGGCCGGTGCACCCCAATTCATCGTCTTCTCAGTTTCCGTCATGTTTTAAAACTTTGTCGTATTGATCCACTGCGCACAGACGCTAGCGCATCTATTTAGGGAATGTGACGTAACAGTGAGCTTTCTTCGGATTGGAAGACAGACTCTGTACTGAGACTGAGATTTGTAACGCGTGCTAGGAAAAAAAAAACTCAATCCGTTTCGATCGGCTTTTCTACTAAAATAAAAAAAAATCCGCTTCACTTCATTCCGTTCACCTGTTCTCGTTACAAGATGACTGACGTTGAATTATCTACCGTCGTATCGTCGATGCTGTTCAGTACGGACTTACCCATCTATGTCAGATCATCATGGACAATCTTTAGTATCCCCGATACCAGCGTTTGGAAAAGAAGGATATATGTGGAGAGACAAAGCTGTCTGAAGAGAGTCCTCATCAACGGTCCAGAAGTTAGAAGTTTGAGGAAAAGAAGAAGACATATACGATGCCCTCTATGTTAATGGAATGGTGTTCACAAAAATACCAAAGACCTTTTTCAGGGCCACTCAGCTGTCTCGAAAAGATATTTATTCTCTTGCCTAAAATATTTTAGGCGCCGGTAGCTTTAAATCGCAGTATCCACGATCATTTATGTCCAGGTGCATTTCTTAAATATTTCTATCAAGAATTCTCAGTAGCGATCGGGGGCTGCTTAGCGACGATGGAAAATACATTACAGACCCCCTTGGGCAAGTTTATCGACAACACTTTTTAGCTCACCCCGGGCACGTTTAGCGGTAGGGGGAATTTAACATTGGGAATATTGGGTCTATATGGCTACAAGGGAAATTTGGGTTATTGAATAGGATCAATAGGAATGGAGCAGGTGAAGTGACGTCACGGTACTGGACATTGGTTACAATGTGGCAAGGCTTTGACCTGAATACGCGCTACAACAGGGATAGCCAAATACAGTAGAGATTTAGACATATACATATATTGATGAACATTAATCTATCACACCTAAACTCTATTAAATAACATTGCCGAAACATAAACAAATTTGTGCTATCTCCCCAATTGTTTAATTAAATAATATTACATATTACGGTCTATTTTCAATAAAACAATAAATGCATACATCTTTACTTATTATCTCTGGACATTTGATTGAGTGTCCGTCTCGGATGCGGGAGGTCACTTGTTCGCTTATTCGAGTTATACCAACAGTACTAACAGCTGCCTCGCTAGGCTCTCAGCATTAAGAGTTTAATGTTAGGACTGGTCGGCCTGGTGTCAGGATAATGGATTGTGGGACCTTATTGCTAGGCATCACTATAAACTGCAACACTGCATACATCGTTGCGATATGACTGTTACAGCTACTTTTAAATGCAAATCACACATGCACACACAAACACACACACACACACGGCATTTGATATTTTGCTTTTCAAATTATTGTCGTAGACTCAGTTTCGTTTTTGCTTTGAAACAAGAAGTTCTTTGTTGAATAAAGTACTACAAGAACTTAAACCTTATACTTGGAGCTTGTTGTAAGTGGAAAGAAAACCCCAAAAGAAAGGAATAGGACGCTGATATAATGAATGAACAACGTATATTTATACCATTTTGAATTTATTCAGTACAAGCGATTTCATTAAATATTAATGTATTGCATTAAAAAGTAATTGAACTATTAGGTACTAAATCTCATGTGATCATAAAGATTTTGCTTTCCATAAAATCGTATAACTGTGTTCTTTATATATTTCACAACAAGACATATCAATTGAACAGTAGTAGAGAAATAATATTGCCATAGTAGTGATACTACGTTTAATGCCACACTGGAGATATCACTTTTGGAGCCACTTTAGTTATCCATCGAGGATGTATATCTGCCTTTATGTATGTTATTCAGAAATATATTTTTTAACATTTAGGCCCGTCTCATTGTTTCGTCTTCCTTTCCTTATCGTTATTTCCCTCTTCTTTGTATCTGTCTCACTCACCATCAGGATGAATAGGTCTTAACACATGTCAGAATTGTTGACCATATATTTGTGTTATCAATAAGAAGGCGCCATCAAGAATACCTAAAATGAACCTCGTTCAACAAAATTAGGTGTCAGATATTAAGGTTGTTATAATTAGTTTTCCTCAAGCAAATATTCAGTGGTTGAATTTACATGTTCTGTTGCTATTTAGTATTCTGTGTCGCCCATTCGGTACCACATACCTGTTAGATTCGATGGCAAACGATATGCGCTTTTAAGAAAAAATCTTGATTGCCTATTGTGTTATAATTGCATAAGTATCGATTTTAACCGTCATCATAATCACAGTCATATCGGAAAATGTTGGAGACATTTTTTATGCATTGATTAATCTCGATCGCAAACAGAAATTTAGTGACAATCGAAATCTGGGTGTAGCTACCTTTACCGAAATAGACTGGCATCTTGCCAACACAGAAAAAAATGCATTTCTGAATCGAGAAAGAAACAAAACTAGAAACCAGAATCCTTGCAAATAAACTCACAGTCATTAAAATGCGTTGCTTATTGATGTTACTCTCTAAAATGTATGTTAGACCATTTGGTCATACTTTTACAGTATCCTAAATCAATCCGAGCAAGAAATATGACAATGAAAATAAAATAAAATCTCTTCATTTTGGTTTGAAGACATTCATTAGTTTTACATAATACAAAATTGGCAGTAATATATGAACAACCAAACTTTGTAAGAAATTGTTATCCTACATTTAACAAAACAATTTGGAACTTTGTTTTCTCAATGTAGTACTGCAGCTCTTAATCGCTGTAATGTGTCGAATTTTGAATAAGTATTGAACCTTAAAACTGGATACATTGTGCATGAAAAGTTTAGTACAGTCAAGTCAGCAAGGTTTTATATGAAGGATCACTTCGACCTTAAATTTCGTGGGAGAAGGAGAGACCAGCATATGTGACTAATTTAGAATTGACTCGGGCATCGCAATGCCGTCCTGGGAAAGTAAATATTAAGATGCCGGACATATCCGATTAATGGGAACGTCATGTCGAATAGTCATTTAATACAAGGAAGTTGGTATGTGTAGTATTTATCAAATTCGCTTAGCTGTCAAAATCTGACGAAGTAATAATTATCTTGGGGAACAATTAGGAACGACTGATTATGATTAGTTAGTTTAACTTAAGGCGAACACACTGGAAGAATGTTGAATTTAAAGTAACGACTTTGGGCGAATTTCATGTGTCCGAGATTCCTGCAAGAAGAGAGAGACTCGTTTGACTCCGGGGAAAACTAAAGAGTAGAATCTTTCTCGTTTAAAACAAGTGGGACAAGTGGCTGTTTTGTAGGCAAAGACATGAATTTATTGCTAGGACGCACGTGTTCTGGGAAAGAACATCATTAAGGGAAACAGCTCTCTGGAACAGTCTGGGACAGTCCGAAAGACATAGGACCGGCTAAGAGATCAAGCGGTTAGGCTAGAAGGATCAAGAAGGATCAAACGTATACACGTGAAGGTGGGAATACGTGGTATACACGGAGACGAAGACGGGAAGTAACACAAATCAGGCGTGGAAATTGTGCTCCTTTCACCACTCTCGTTATCGTTATGAAATGAATCAATAATAGAACTTTGTTATTGAAATTCTGTTACGTAAATTTGCTTGCATTGAATCTGACACTATTAGTTTTGTCATTGATTAAATTGTTATTCTCTTGTCTAAGGGGGCTCGTATTGTTTTATTTCTTCTCAATAGTTATGCTCAGTTTTCTTTTGATGTTCTATCTATCCACTCACACCGGGGAAATAAAATCGAGGGAGGACATCCTCTAGATAACGACAGCCAAATATAATTAACCACCCCTCTTTACTAAGTGGGAGCATCATTACAATCGCATTGATATATGGAGAAATATTAAAGGAAAATCTGTGTTGCATGAGAAAATATAACGAAATAATTCACTTGTGAAGTGGGAATATTTTATAATGTGAACGTACAGTATTTCCATGTCACTTGTGACATATTTCCTCACGTGTGGGTGTGTATGTATGTATGTATGTATGTATGTATGTATGTATATATATATATATATATATATATATATCACTCTGAAACTAAGTGTGCCGCTGAAATCATGTTACTAACTCTGTGCTCTTTGATCTCTTTCTGCTATTATAGGAGCATATCTATCTGTCTGTATGTTTAATTGTATTTATATACACACACACGCACACACACACACACACACATATATATATATATATATATATATATATATATATATATATATATATATATATATATATATATATATATATATATATATATATATATATATATATATAGCTATCAATCATGTGTTGTGTGTCTGTTCGTCCGTGTACAAACAAATGGTCAAACAGCAAGGTAACAATGAAATTTTCGAAAAATAATTGTTTCCCCTTCATTTTTTCGTCCTCTTTTACTTGTTGTTTTTTTTTATAACGGTTTAAAATTACTTGAGCATATAAATCACGAAGAAAAAAACCGCTATTGGACATATTTTCAGTGTTTTTGATTATTCAGGGATGCGAATACGGTGTCACTTACAATAATTAAAAGTCCATGACAGGGCAACAGGCATATATTCAATATTTGATGAGATAGTTTCGTATTATATTGCAGTTCGTTTTCTATATATAAAAAAAACATTCAATGCTACCCCATGTCGTGATGACAAATCATTATACTGATCAAATCTATTAGGGTAGGCATGAAATATTATGTTTTATTTGGGGATTATTTTTACAGTCAGTAGGACAGGACACGTTTTGTACATTCAAGATTTTATGATAAATTACTCATAAATGATGTTGCTATAATTTGACTTACATCATGAGTTATTGAGTTATATCACTCTCAAAACACGTGCTAATTCTACCATAATGTAGAGGTGGCATATAGTATAGTCTCAGAGTTAAATTGTCAATATAAAGTTGACAATGATTATACAATTGGTCTCCGTCCGTATATTAGAGTCAATGTAATTACAATCCAGGGAATGCGAATAGTGAGGTTCATGGTCTGTACCATGGTGTTAGTGTCCCTACACTGTGTCACTGCCTACCTTACAACTGTTCGATAGGGAATGGACTCTGACCCGACACCCCGACATAAATGTCCAACTATCTAAAATGGAGTGAAAAGGGTCAGAGGAAACTCTGACTAGTCGGGATGAAGTTATGTCATATAGGATAAAAATTTGTTTTTATTGAATTTAGAAGAGGCTTCAAACAGTAACTGTTGACAGACGCACGTCGGACGACGGACTTAGTACGACGCACTCACGCCATACCATACGATCAGGTGGGCTAACATCCTTTAAGTCAAACTTGACGTAAAGTTTCTTGACACCTGGTCGTTAAAATTGAATAAATGGTCCTGCTCTGCCATTGAATGTAGATGATGATAAAGAAAATATAGAAGCCTTGAACATACTGTTTTCATTACATATAAACTTCCTTGGTGGTCCTTAACCAGCCCTGACCTAAAGTATGACTCATATCGGAACGGTGTGTGTGTGTGCGCATATATATATATATATATATATATATATATATATATATATATATATATATAAAAGTGTGTGTGTGAACATGTAAGAATTCGACCAGGTGTCCAATTGGACACATTTTTTTACACAATTAATTACACCCATAGATAAAGCCTGCATATTGATTAAAATGGATAAGAAAATAACACTAAATCACTAACTTTGATCTTCCAGTGTGTAATAAGGTAAACATGCATCAAAAACAGTAATCAAGTTTCGCTTTTAGTTTCTGCATGATCACAGTTCGTAAAACGTTAAAGTGGTTCCGTACGAAATTCATTTTCGTGTCTGCTGTTGTTTATTGCTCACCGTTTGGAGTTAAGGTATGCCGTCGGATACCACCTCTTTCTTTAATACAGATATAATATAAAATAGGAATAGTGTTGTGTCAACACGTGCACACTAAATACAACGTGTGTGTGTGTGTGTGTGTGTGTGTAAAAGTGCATTATGTTCTTATGTTGTGAAGCAGTTATGGCCCAATCCATTCCTGTTCTTGAGACGAAATTATGTACATTTCGCTTTTAGTCACACAGATACTTAAAAAATATTTGAGTTCCTTTTTGAGAAATTGAGTCATGATAAAATACATATAATCTTTCCAAGCTGATTATTATATAGTTTTTACCTGGTATAAACTCGGTGATCGATCCCACCCTCAAAAAAGGAAAAAAAGCATAAAAACAGTTACCTTTAGCAGTCCGTGCTTTAATGACCATTCGTCGCTGACGACATTAGACTGATACGACAAGAGTGCCAACATTGACTGCATATTACACATAGTCTAAAACATCGCCAAAGATTATTGAAAATGGAAAACCGTATACCTGAATGTATGGGGTATGAGTCTTGATTCAAGTATCTGTCAAAACAAAAGATTGTTTTCTCGACTTCTATAACACACCCATCTTTAAATGATACAATCGCAGAGTTTATCAAACTTAATCTTAGAAACTCTGAAAAAAGTTGTTTGATAATAATTTAGATAAATAGTTACTCCTAAAGCAAAAAATATAAGTCGTTTGTATTGTATCGATCACGTAATAAGAACTTCGGAACCTCTTGAAATTATCAAGCTGATAAAATTGGCAGTTGCTGATGCTGATTGGGTGAAATGCCAAATGATGACGTTAAGTAAAAGTACAATTTTCAAAGCCAAATATTTATTACCAGAGAATACGGAAATAGTTACTGCTAATGCGGAATTTGTGTATTCATATACTATTAATGGCGAGCTTTCTATGTGAGAAAGCTTGCCAGCAGCTTCCCATGGGTCGGTGGTTCTTCCCGTGATTCTTCCTCCACCAGATATATTGGTCGCTAAGTATAACCTGCCTTTATCTCGAATAATGGCGTGAAACCCAAAAGAACAACATCAACAACAGGTCAGCACCTGGAACTGAAATTAATCCTAAATAAATATTTGACTTGCAGATCCTAAAACATGTTAGGTTGAGTTGAGCTTCATGTTTTGTGTCACCAGTTTAAAGGCTGTTTATTTTATAAGGCATTTTCCTTCTTAAAGCATAATGTTTTGCGCAGTTTTTGTTTCAAAATACAGATTTAGCAAACAATGAAAACTGTGTTTCACTATGTACTGCACGTAATCGGTTATAAGCCTTCTTTTTAAACTGGAAACTGCACATACTCAGATAGGCTGTCGCATAATGCACCGTAGAGATGTGTCTATGCAGTTTGTATGGAGTGATCGGTAGAGCAAACAGCATAGAACCTGATATGCAAGCCCATTATGTGACGGCAGATAAGGTTTAAATTTGTTGCAGTTGCAGGGACTTATAAGCGAGTAAAGACGGCGTATTTATGCAGCTTAAGAAGCTAATAATAATAGATGAAAAAGGGCAGCAGGTTTCCATGTAAACTGACATCATCTACATAGCACATTCATATGGCATGTTTGGCTACGGTCTATTCAGTGACATGGTGTTGTGTACCTGAATGATGCGTGCAGCAACTTTGTTGACTATTGTCCTTGCTTGTTTACGCCGTATTTCTGTTGGATTTTCCGATTTTCGTCTATGTATGTACGTATGTACGGAAGTAGTGAATGGGTGAATGCATTACAGAACCCCCTGGGACACTATACGGACACGATTTTTACGGACAATGAAAATCACAGTCAAAAACACCTTGGGACTATACTGTATACGGACAAAAGGTGGAACAGGTAAGGTGACGTCACACTACTGAAGATTGATAGAAATCTAGCAAGGGGCTGACCTCAAACTGGACCAAAGAGCGGGGGAAAAAAACTAGAACGTTTTGGCGGGACATAGACATGTATAATACATACAACACACAAGCACAAAAAACTATACAACTGACTAAACAATTTTTTAGGCAAATAAGCAGATCTTTACGAGGCATATGAGTGGCCCTGAAAAGTGCATTTGGTTTCTTCTTCTTCTATTTTCTCCAGTTCTTCCATCATTTCCTCACTTTCTCAATGATTCCTTTCTTCTTCTTCTTTTCTTTCTCTAGCATCCGGTCAGAATGTCCCATCGATCTAAATTTCTCCTGCACCTTTATCCAGTTTTATTCAGTCTTTCAAACTCCTCTTTTTTCTTTCTGTTGTCTTTTCTTTCTCTCCTTTGCCCAGTTATCTTTAATCTTTTTCACCTCCTCTTTGATTACCTTTCCTTCATTTCTTACGTTTTCTTTAGTTGGTCTAGCCCCCACTTCACAAATGACCACTCTGTCAAATTCAGTATGTCTTCTAAAAAGCACATGACATTGATGACATTATCAAGCGCCTCCTTCAAGGTTCCCACTCTCATATACGGAGGTTAAATGAAGCCTCTTAATTTCTCCATTTCCTCCTCCATCGTGCCTTGTACCAGATCCCTGGCTATTTTCAGACTGGTCACAAAGTCTAGGCTACCTTGAAACTTCCATTCATCTGCAAGCCTTTCCACCACATAGTTTCCATCTATCATCCAATACCAACTGTCTTTCAAGTTTATTCAATGTTGAATGGCGCGAACGATGATGATGATGATAATAATAAAATTTAGGTCGCCTATGCAGCTGGTACGTTCGCGACCGGTTAAGTCCTGAAGGCCAGGATTCTTAATTAGTCGGGGAAAAGGGTATGGTGCCACCACAGCTCCGTTTTTATGTGCAAATGTCGCACTCCTTAATTTTTGATTTTTGAACATGTCTAGGCTAGGCAAAGAGGAAAGGGACCCCGGTGACGCAGCAACCCATTGGATGTCGGTACGCCCTGGAACGCCGAAGCTCGTATGATCAAATTTTAGTCCAGTTTTGTTAGTGGACAATTATTTTCCCAATAGTGTGTAAGCCACCTGCGAACGACGAACTCTTTGACTTTATACGTGTCAGTATGGACGTGAAGGAAAACATCCATTACATTCGCTTCACATATTATCTGCTATCCACACATGAGAAGTAGAAAATTAAAGAAAACAAATATACTATCCACACACGGGTAGGATAGAAAATAAAACCAAATGTACTATCCACACACGGGAAGGAGAAAAAACAAATATACTATCCACACACTGCAAGAGGAAAAAAAAAACAAATTCAGATATGTTATCACCACACGGGAAGGAGACAGAAAAAAAAACAAATATACTATCCACACATGGAAAAAGGAAAAACGAACCCAAAATATACTATCAAAAACCACAATATCTACTCTCCACACAAACGTACGCGAACGCTTACTAACCCCAAAATCTACTATCTACACAAACGTATGCGCACTTTTACAAACACACACGTTACTATCCACAAAAACGTGCGCGAGCTCACACACACACACACACACACACACACACACTTATATCAGCAAAGGTCCCAAGTTAGGATGAATACCAATAGGTATACAGTTAGGAAAACCAAAAACATTCTCAATATGGCTGGCAAACTTAACAACTCCATTTCACAATCCCTCAGTAAGCCCATACGCTTTGGGCAGGATTGGTGAAAACTCAAGAAGCAATGACGTTAGTGACAGGTCAATTCCGAATATCAAACCGGACAGTCCGCTCAACTTCCATACTATTGTTTGGCAAGTTACATCCAGCCCCACCTCATGTTCAATCATTCAACGTCCGTTGGACGTGATCTCGCACATACTAGGCGACGATCCCACAATTTCAAATACAGCTACTACGAAAGCCATAACAAACTTACGGAACGAGAAGGAATTATCAAATCATTCCGAATGCCCTTACCCATACAATACAGCCCAATACTGACTGATTGGGCGACACTTGCAAACTCCACATCCCAAACAACTGTACCAGCCCTGAGCGGCCTGGAGGTGCTGAACCTGTCTCCCAACAGGAAGAATCCTATCCAAATTGCTTTCCAATACAACACAATGGCAACCATAGATACCGGATCATTATACAAAATAGGAGAGGACAAGGTACTTCCGGACTTATCAGAGTTATCAGATTTACAAGAAACCCAATCAACACCAGCACGATTTTCTCGCCCAATTTAACCACCTACTCTTATCCCTTGTTTAACATCCAACCCACTCCCGTCAACATCTACTATTCAATCACTAAGTAATTATCCTCCATTACCACCTCACCAAAAAACTTTCATCCTCCTAATCATCAAGTAAGCAACGTGACAGATGCCACAAACCCACCGATTACCACCATTAACCACCAACAACCAGGGTATGAATGACCAACAGAATAAAATGACTCACATACCACCATTACCACAAGGCAAGTACCAGGACGAACAGGCAAACTCAAAAACAAAGAGCCAAAGGAATCACAAGGCAAATGTCATTCACTCTAGCCAAACACCAGGCCCCTCCAAGGAAACAATCATATTAGACATAGACATAAATAATCTACCATGAACAGAGGAAAAGCAGGTTAGCGAACTCGTATATATGGCATGCCTTGCTATGAGAAGGACTACATTACTAGCCGAGATAACAGACCAAAGAAAGGGCAAAACACCGAAGAACGGAATATCCAAAGCAAAATTCACCAAAACAAAAAACTCCAAGACAGCAAACAAATAATCGAAGGAATCGGCCAAGGAAAGCCGTACTACCAAACCACAAGCAGCAAAGAATACGAAAAAAGGGACCAAACAACAGACGGAAAAGGACAATCAAACCATAAGACGACAACAACAGGGAAAAAGCCAATATCATAGCAAAGATCATGTGGTATTTATCACCTGCCGCACCTTTAAAAGCATCAACAACAGTAACAAGATCCTAGCATCAATCTTGACTAAAACTAATTCAGGAGCATTTGAAATTATTAGACCCAGATCCAACCACATGATAGGTAGGTACCGCACCATCAGACAGGTAGCAAAATATATGGAAATACAACAAACTGGACCAATCCAAGTCAAAGTTACCAGACACGATGCGCTCACAAAAAACAGCTTGAGCATGACTCTGCAAGATTCGACCAACAACAAAGAAAATAAGCAACATTCCGACTCAATCCAAACAACCAAGACCAAGCCGACCCAAACGAATGCATCAAAACCATCTGCAACCTACAAAAAGGTCATCAAATTACAGGCAAAGTACAACTTCCTAAGCAATAATGACCTAGCCATAGATTTAATAACCCAATAAGCTGACATATCTAGAGCTTCCAGGTTTAAGTCAAATCACGGACAACTGACCAACAAAATACTACTGGAGTTCTACTCAACCCCACCACTGCTTATATACTTCGATGGCTATCCTTACCCACTCCTTGAATACATAAATAAGCCTCGCTTCTGTAGCCATTGCAAGGCATGTGGACATCACGCCAGCAAGTGTAAGAACAATAACAGTTGTGATACCTGCGGTGGCAGCCACAGCAGCAAATGCACATTCACAGGCCAGAAGTGTGCAAACTGCAACGGACCCCGTCACCCCATTTACAACGACTTCACATGCACCAGGAGAAAAGAAAACATAATTCAACTTATAACGGAACAGACATTGCCATATACAAAAGCAGAAGCCTCAACGCAATTGGAAAATGTCATTCAGAAAAAGGAGCCAGCGCCACAACGCTCTGTTATCTCTAGTCCTAAGCTGGCAATGGAATAGACGGGGATTAAACATCAACAAAGCAGAACTAATGATCAGACTCCAACAATCCAAACTCAAACCAGATTTTATAGTTATCCAAGAAACCCCAATTCACCAAAATTCAAAACCTATATCAAAAATCCCAGGTTTTTCCACCAGTAAGTTCACCGTGGGAGATAATGTGAAATAATGTGAAAAAGGGGTGGTTTAGCCATCTTTGTCAGCGACACACTCCCAAATACAACATTCGAACAACACTCCATAACTACAACAGACCCTGGCAATCCCACAACTCTTGAGTATCAGTCGATTCTCATTCACAGTGGTCAATTTTCATTTGAAATTTTCAATATATATAACCCTTGTAAGCCACGTTCCGTCTCCCCTCTTAACTATGCCCAATTAATCAGCACAACGACAGAGTATATGTTATGTGGTGACTTCAACGCACATAGCAAAAGCTGGGGAGGAAAACAGCAAATATAAGAGAGGCTTATTGATTGAAGAATTTGTCCTCAACAACAATCTGGTCATATTAAACGACCAGAATTTCACCAGAGGACTAGTCACTATCAGCAATTGAGCTAACAATTTACACAACCAGATTAGCGTCGATGACACATTGGGAAGAATAATGGAGACTCCACATTAGTAGCGACCATTTCCTTATACTTATTACGATAAACCTTACCAATCCAATTGCCACTTCTTCAAAATTACCCAAATGGAGATTCGACAAAGCCAACTGGCATATATTAAATTCCTTAATTATCGGTATAACTATAGCCAATCTACGGTAAGACGACATAGACAAATACAACCAAAAAATCCTTGAAGTGATAAATGCAGCCGCCACTCAAAGCATCCCCATTACTGGAACTGAGATCACTCCAAATACAAACCATCCCATCCCATGGTGGAATGACGAATGCAAAAATATAATCAAGGAGAAAAAGAAAGCCCTCAACAACTTCCGTCATACAGGACAATCAACTGACTACACTGACTACAGAACAAAAGAAAAACAAGTGAAAACTATTATCAAAAAAGCAAAGGAAACATCTTGGCAAAGATATTGCTCTACCCTTGATATCAAGCATAGCAATTCCAAACAAGTTTGGAACAAAACAAAAGCTTTGCGAGGCAACAGTAGTAACAGTATCCCAAGTAGCAAGGGTGCATCAACTAACACAGAAAAAGCATAATATATAGCAAAATATTTCGCCGGAATGCGCAAGAACGATAACAATTCAGCTCAATTCCAAGCACACAGAGCAACAGTATAATGTAAATATCCATACCTCTTTGCTGACCTAGACTCAAGGAATTCTCATAGAACGCTCGGTTGGCCTCAGTAAAATCCATTTATCGCAATTTGCTGACGACAGTGGCATATAAAAAGCGGGCAACCCACGCAGCCACCAGTTAATTGCTGAACTGCAAGCCAATTTAACCAACATTGGCAACTTGGATGACATATGAGGGTTCAAACTATCAAAAGGAAAAACAAATGGAATATTATTCTCCACCATAAAGGGTACACTATAGAAATCCCAACCCTATACATTCAAGGCGAACTCATCTAATTTGAAAAGGTTGCAAAATGTGTAGGTATGTATTACGACCAGCACCTCTCATGGGAACATCACATCACTAAATTAGTACGCAAGTGTAATGGAGACCTAAATCTATTGAAAACATCAAAGGTTTACAATGGGGTGCAGGCCAAGACACATTAGTAACAATCTACAGGGCCTTAATAAGATCCAAGCTGGATTATGGATGCCAGATCAACGCCTCTGCCAAACCATCACTCTTCAAACGCCTTGACATAATCCAAGCTAAAGCTCTGCGTATATATACAGGCACACTTAAAAATACCTCCAGAGAAGAACTGCAGATCCTTACAAGCGAAACATCTTTAGCATTAAGAAGAGAAGGAATAATATTAGGATATGCAGCCAGAGTCTCCATACACAACCCCAGCCATCTCACAAGGGACATCATTAACAAATGCAACATCCCATTTAGCCCGAGACTCGTCCTCTTCCCACCATCCGTAACAAATTTACTTATTATGTAAAGAACTACAACTCGACTGCCTTCATGCAGAACCAACATGATATCCAGACCCCACACCATGGACAAGCAACAATCCTAATATCAACACCTTAGCAACAACTTTCGGATCCAAAGAAGAACAACCATTAGAAATAAGATCAAAGATCCTGACTCAATCAGACAATTCTTATAAGGAATTCGTCAAAATCAAACAACCCAGACAGACCTGCTGTAGCACTCCCTATGCCGGAATTGAATAAGGAAATAGGAAGCAGACTCCCGGATAATTGTTCAATATATACAGCAGAATTCTGACCCATATTTGAAGCAATGAATACAGCATACCAACAGAAATTCCTGAAAACATTAATAATAAGCGATTTACTTAGTGTACTAAAAACCAAAGGAAACCGGCAATCTAAAGGGGCGTGAAAACCTCCTAAAAGAGACAAACTTGTTACTTAAGATCTTAAAGGTGGTTAAAAACCCCAAAACCATCAGGACCAGCTGCATCATGTGGCACCAAATTTACATAATTAGGAAATATGTCCCCAAAATTTAGAATTATAAGGTGGCTAAAACCCAGCTATCAGGCCCCATCTCACAAGGTGGAAAAACTTTTGATTAGAGTAGGAACCCCAAATATCAACATACTAAATAAATTCCCCTAAAATAGACTAGGAAGATTCATCATGTCATCTCAATATTATCATACAAACATCACAAATAATGATTTTCCAAATTACAAATACGGCAAAATGATGCCATTTACTATTCGGAAACTGGGGAACAAAAGAACGATCCCAAATGTAAGGTGCATCACTTCCACTCAGTCTGAGATACCTTTGCCACTGCCAGACATGTATTATATAAGTGAATGCGTGTGAGCCATTCTCACTCACCATGAGTCCCGTGAGACATTAAATAGCACTTTCTAAGTGCATTAATGCGTTGGGGGAAGTGGCACCATTCCTTCACCCGCACAAAAATCAATCAGCCCCAAAGAGGGTACTGACTAGTCGTAAATGCCCATATGGGCGTAAACGACTTAAATTCAAATGACTGGCTGACAGTCTGGCTACCCTTCATTGATTCGTGACCTACGAAGAATGAGCAGCAGACTAACCAAGCTTTTGGAGCCTCATGGAGTACACACTGTGCCGACTGGATGAACTGGTCATGGAGGCCATATAAGAGAGTGCTAGAGTTGAAAAAGAAGAGGAGGAGTAGAAAAGGAAAGAAGTTGAGGAAAAGAAAAGATCTATCTTAACTCACCTCATCATGAGACGGACCAGCAAAGTCAATCCTATGGTGAGGACACCACCCCGGCGACAAGGACCACAGCCACTACCACCACCAAGACCCGTGGTTCCCCAGATAGAAAATTGGGGTGTGGAATTGGAGAAGCAAAGCCAAGAGTGGGAGCCTCAGCAACCATAACATCCACATGTGTATAATAGACGTAGGATACAAGAACAAGTCTTCACTATCCCTCAAACGGAGGACTATGATAGTGAATCCACTCAAGTCCAGTCTGCGGTTGCAACCACAACAGTCAAATGGGACAACGATTGGAGTACGCGTTGCATCTGCGGTGCTTGGCCTGGGAGGTGTCACCATTAAGCTGGTGCATCTGAAGTTCCAAAAAACAACCCTTCTCAGGGCTACCCAGATCTCTAGAAGAGACTATTGAAATTGCCATTTGGTGAATATGTGGAGTGGTGCGATTATAAACTCTGACGCCTTTGCTGATATAAGTGTGTGTGTGTGTGTGTGTGTGAGCTCGCGCACGTTTTTGTGGATAGTAACGTGTGTGTTTGTAAAAGTGCGCATACGTTTGTGTAGATAGTAGATTTTGGGGTTAGTAAGCGTTCGCGTACGTTTGTGTGGAGAGTAGATATTGTGGTTTTTGATAGTATATTTTGGGTTCGTTTTTCCTTTTTCCATGTGTGGATAGTATATTTGTTTTTTTTTCTGTCTCCTTCCCGTGTGGTGATAACATATCTGAATTTGTTTTTTTTTTCCTCTTGCAGTGTGTGGATAGTATATTTGTTTTTTCTCCTTCCCGTGTGTGGATAGTACATTTGGTTTTATTTTCTATCCTACCCGTGTGTGGATAGTATATTTGTTTTCTTTAATTTTCTACTTCTCATGTGTGGATAGCAGATAATATGTGAAGCGAATGTAATGGATGTTTTCCTTCACGTCCATACTGACACGTATAAAGTCAAAGAGTTCGTCGTTCGCAGGTGGCTTACACACTATTGGGAAAATAATTGTCCACTAACAAAACTGGACTAAAATTTGATCATACGAGCTTCGGCGTTCCAGGGCGTACCGACATCCAATGGGTTGCTGCGTCACCGGGGTCTCTTTCCTCTTTGCCTAGCCTAGACATGTTCAAAAATCAAAAATTAAGGAGTGCGACATTTGCACATAAAAACGGAGCTGTGGTGGCACCATACCCTTTTCCCCGACTAATTAAGAATCCTGGCCTTCAGGACTTAACCGGTCGCGAACGTACCAGCTGCATAGGCGACCTAAATTTTATTATTATCATCATCATCATCGTTCGCGCCATTCAACATTGAATAAACTTGAAAGACAGTTGGTATTGGATGATAGATGGAAACTATGTGGTGGAAAGGCTTGCAGATGAATGGAAGTTTCAAGGTAGCCTAGACTTTGTGACCAGTCTGAAAATAGCCAGGGATCTGGTACAAGGCACGATGGAGGAGGAAATGGAGAAATTAAGAGGCTTCATTTAACCTCCGTATATGAGAGTGGGAACCTTGAAGGAGGCGCTTGATAATGTCATCAATGTCATGTGCTTTTTAGAAGACATACTGAATTTGACAGAGTGGTCATTTGTGAAGTGGGGGCTAGACCAACTAAAGAAAACGTAAGAAATGAAGGAAAGGTAATCAAAGAGGAGGTGAAAAAGATTAAAGATAACTGGGCAAAGGAGAGAAAGAAAAGACAACAGAAAGAAAAAAGAGGAGTTTGAAAGACTGAATAAAACTGGATAAAGGTGCAGGAGAAATTTAGATCGATGGGACATTCTGACCGGATGCTAGAGAAAGAAAAGAAGAAGAAGAAAGGAATCATTGAGAAAGTGAGGAAATGATGGAAGAACTGGAGAAAATAGAAGAAGAAGAAACCAAATGCACTTTTCAGGGCCACAGCAGCAGGGAAGTTCTACAGACCAGTGGTTCCAGACCAAATAAGGCCTCCTACGAGAACTTTCTCCGTAGAAGCCTCAGATTTCAAAAATAAGCCTTCCTACGAGAATTAATTTGCGTAAATTCACTCCCGACTGCAATTTTTTGTGTACAAATTCAATGATTCTAGACAAACGATTTGGGGGGGGGGGGAATTTATTCTGCTGTCGATGAAGTTTGCGAAGTTTGGCTGCTGATCCTAATTTTACCTCGCATTAAAACAATATATTTGAAAATAATATGAGTCCGAAAGCTAGTACAGTTGGAGAGCCTCATTCTGCCAGATTAGCGCGAGAGCAATTAGCGGCATTAAAGAAGCTTATCCCGACAAAACGATTATTTAAGAGAAATGCTCGTGGTTACGAAGATGCACAACATGGAATTGCCGAGGAATCATCGAAATGGTTGAAGCCAGTTACCGGAACAATCGAGCAAGTTGTATTTGGTGACGAAAAAGATCCAGATACCAGGAAAAGGGGAATTTTTCCCATGTTGAAAGGTATTGAGGAACAATCACGAACATTACCCGAGCGATTAGCAATAGCAGCAGCAGCACAAGGGCGACAACCTGCAATTGCTTATAAAACAGGTAGTAAGGGAAAACCTAAAGTAGGAAAACCGGGAGTAAAAAAAGGAAAGTTTAATATCGAGAATTTAAGAGAAAATTTCACCGATGAGGGATGGGAAATAATATCACGACCGCTCTCGACACTGTATTCCATAGATCGAATTGGTCAATTTGCGGAAGATATGTTTAGTACTCGAAATGAATATTTGACTGAAATAGGAAAGGGAAAATATAAAACCCGTAATAGTTGGTATGGTATGTTATATAAAGTTTATGCGGAAAAAACACAGGCGAGTGAAAGGGATCCATTTTTTAGAAGATTTTTAGAAGCAGCAGACGATAGATATAATTATAATAAGCAATTAGCGGAAGATATAAAACAGCAAGCGAAGGAAAGAAAACAACAGGAGAAGGAAGAAAAAGCTAAAACACGAAGGAGAAAAGTAATACCACAGGAACCAATAATTCAACTACAGGAAGAAGATATTCAACCACAGGAATTAGGAGCTAGACCAAAAGAAAAAATTCCGCCTCAGAAAAAAGAGAGAAAATCAAAAAAGAAAAAAGATCAGAGTGATCAGGAACCAGTAACTCAACCAAGCGAATATAAACCATCTGTGTACAATGGCTCATTAATAATTGATCCTAAAATATCCGCTGATAATTATTTGAACAAGAACTTGTTGCATTTACTCAGTAACGATGGTTCAAGAATTCAGATGGCTGCGGATGATTCTCTGGTAAATAAAAGATTTTTTTTGAAAAAAGATATTGCTGATAAAGTCAAAGAAGTTGATTGGCTGGCTATAATTTATTTTGGTAGTTTAGGAAAACCAATAAAATATTCTGATGAAAATTTTATAAAATTTATATCGGATGTTGGTATGTATAAAAAATCATTAATAACATTTTCGTCACCTACAGTGGCGAGTGACACGGTAATCCCCATGATCCCCCCCCCCTTCCTTTTACCTCCTTTCAGAACAATCACCTAAGAGTGATAGTCCTTCTTCCTCCCCTTTTGATCTTCGCCATCCCTCCCTTTCTCCTACAATATATCCAAGGGGGAGTCCTGCAGAGCGCCCCATTTGGCGCCCCGCACCTCCGGAACCAACATCGACAAACTGGAAACCACAGGAACTTTCACCCCCAGGAAAACGGAGTATTCCGAAAGATGAGGCTTGGCCACTTGGTAGACGCTATACTCCACCAGAAATATATTCGCCACTAACGTCGTCATCAGGGACATCGTCAGGAGAAGTATTCGAGGAAACGTTATCGCCATCGCAATTTCCAACACCAAAGACAGGCAGCGGATATACCATTTGCCCTGACAGCGTTGTCAACGATGTATCTCGCCTCGAGGTATTAATCGGAGGAAAACGAGCCGGAAATAACTCTCGCGAAGTAATCAACGAAGCCTCAGATATTTGTCAGCGATTATTCCGCGGTGGCATCATCAATTCTCACATTTACAAAGAACTTGTCGATGAACTCATCGATTAAAACAACACAATTGAAATAACATGATTGTTCACAAACATCAGCGCAGACCCAAACAGGTCCGCATAGTAAACTCTAGATTGCCCGTGTACAAATATATACACGGTAATGGATTCGGCGATATCATTGGAAGTCTCGTTACGCGAGTAATACCTAAAATCGGACCCACGATCAAACAATTCGCGTCAAAAGCAATAGGAAAAATCGGCGAGACTGCCATTTCTGATATCGGTAATTTGGCCAGCAAGGGTTTCAATGCTGTCAAAAGTAAAATATTAAATTTAGTGCGCAAAAAACAACCCGTCAAATTACCCATCACCAGAGAAATGCCACCCGAAGTCAGTAAAGCCATAAACGACGCAGCAAATAAAAAAATAAATGATCTCGCAAAGGAAGTTGCTAAGACAAATATAGCGCAGGAAGTTGCTAAGACAAATCTCGCAAATGAAGTTGCTAATACAAGTTTTATTTCAGGCAGTGGTCTTCGTTTTAGATGATATTCTTAATAATAAATGTTCGCACAAGTGTCAAATGAAGTGTTCGACATGGACGAGCCTGTAGGTAGGGATACATCCGTGCGAGATTTCCAGTATTTCTCGTACGATGCAGTTGAACCAAATACACCTAATCGCTTGGAAATTCAAGTTCACGATACAACAAGATATTTTCTTCCATCTGAGGCATATATCGAAGTTACCGGGGAAATTGTTAAGGCGGATGGTACCAATTATGGGGCAGATTTTAGAGTCGGATTCGTCAATAACGGTATTATGGCATTATTCAAGAGCGCCACTTACATGATCGATGGAAGAGAGATTGAGTCAATTACTAATGATATTGACTTAGCAACAACGATAATAGGCCTAGCTAGATACTCGGATGATTTTACTAGATCAGCTGGCCCTAGTATGATGTTTGCCAAGGATAATACTAATCGTCCCGAAAGTAGGCCGTTTGACATCAGACAACCCAACGATCGCGCCGCTCCTAATGCTGCTCCCGCTGCTATCGAAGATATGATCATTAAACCTTATCCTGATTATAATCTCGGATTTGCCACGCGAAAGTCTATGCTATCACCAGGTAACAGAAGATTCGCTTGTGCGATCCCGTTATCCCATATATTCGGATTTTGCAGACATTTCAGGAAAATTATCTACGGAGCAAAACACACCGTAACATTTATCAGAAAGGAAAGTAGCAACGATGCTATCTGGCGAGAAGGTGCCGTCGATTACGCTACTGGCGTGATAGGTCCCAATGATGCCGCGAATAATAACGGCATAGTAAGATTACTAAAATTTACCTTGTGGATGCCAGCGATAACCCCGTCAATAATCGAAGAAGAAAAATTATTGTCATTTATGAACCAAGGCGGTAAATCTGTCATGTCATGGCTGACAACAACAACAGATTCCACAATTACCAATATTAATGGTGATTTTACCTGGCGTATTGCATCGCAGCAAGGTACCTCCGCACCCAGGCATATCTTTATCGCGTTTTTGCGTAACAGTAGATATCATCAGTTATACAGTCACATGATATTTGATCACATTGGAGCAACAAACGTATCGTTGAGAATAAACGGGCAACAAGAACCATCGGAGGAAATATCGATTGATTTTCAAAATCATTCGACGGCTCGTGCGTATCATCGCTTGTTAAGTTTCATGGGTCGCGATCAAAATATCGATACGGGATTGCAAATATCACAGCTAGATTTTAATACTCATTATCCTATCTATTACTTTTCCCTGGAGCATCTCGACCTGGTAAAACAATCCGTCGTTGATATCCATTTCAAAGCCAGAATTAACACAGCTGGACTTAATCACAAAGTGATCGCGGTAATTCTCAGCGATAGAACAATGATCTTGGAAGGCATCAGTGGTAGAATGAGAATCATCGACGCTCCTGTCGAGAAAATGTGACAAATTCCAAATTTAGATTAAGCGATTATTAATATGCCATACGAACACGTCAGTGTAACTCTGACCCCAGGTCAGATAAAAAAGCTCCAAACAGCGCTATCAAAGCGATGCGGTATGAAATTAACACTGAAAAACGATCAGATTCACGGTGGGCCTAACAAACTGTCGCTAACTAGAGGTCAGCGTGAACGATTTTCCAAGGCCAAATCAGCGAATTCCGGTGTTCATGTGAGTCTCTCCATAGGCGCCATCAGAGATATGGTCAAAACGGGCGGATTTCTTCCTTTTCTTCCTCTGATAAAAATGGCTCTTCCGATGATTGCAAAAACAGTAGGATTAGGCGCGCTATCAGGCATAGGTTCCAAATTAGGAGAGAAAGTGGTGGGAGGGAGATACAGTAAAAAAAAGGGAGGGTTACTTCCCGTCCTCTCTCCCCTAATCGCAAAAATGTTGCAAAAACAACAAAAAGGATCAGGCCTTTATCTAAGACGCCCCCCATACGGATCCGGCCTAAGATTAGCACGGCCTATTCAAATTTAGATTTACTTAGCGAAGCAAAGAAAAAAAAAATAAAATTTTTCAGAGGTGTATTTATGCGAGATCAACTACCAGACAAACCAAACTCTACCGAGACAGGAATAATTAATCTCGATAAAAATACCGGCCCTGGAACACACTGGGTTGCCTACGCGATTAATCCTCGCGAAGTCGTTTACTTTGACTCGTATGGATTAGCGCCACCAAACGAATTTATCAACTACGTGTCTTCGCTGAGACTTCCGATTTGGTATTCGACTCTTCCAACACAAACATTAGCTGATCCACCGATATGCGGTCCAGAGTCAATTAATGTTCTTGACGCAATTTCAAAATCATCCGGTCCGTATCACAAAATTGTATTTGAATACGCCGTAGATAAATATCATGGTTGATATTTACGGTAGATTTATCTACAGGAAGGAAAAAGCAGAAGTGACTGACGTCGATCTATCAAAGTTCGCAACCAAGAGCGATATTAACAATCTTCTATCGCTGTCAGAGGTGGACCCTGGCGAAGTTGCTGTTTTTCAAAATACCGAAGGGCGATTACACACTAGTAACGTGAAAATAACTGATATAATCAAGCGAGACGAATACCGCGATCATATCAGTCAGTTTACTCGCCAATCAGAATTAGTATTGAAATCTATAGCTGATATTACTGATCTATTAGCGGTATTGCCACTAAAGGCCAATATCGCGGATGTGGAAAAATCCGACAAAGAGCTATCAGCGGCGATGCTTCTAAAGGCTGATAAAGCATCACACGACGATCTTCAGGATAGAGTGACAAAAAGATTTACCAAGCTAACTAACGATCTTAAAAAACTAGACGATACATCAAAAAATCTCAGTAAAAAACTCGACGAGGATATAAAAAAAATCATCGATACCTCTTCAACTACACATAACGACCTCAACGAGAAAACAAGAAAAATAAACGAAGATATCGCCCAAATCAACAGAGAGATTGAATCGGCACGTGCATTAATATTTCAAAAAACCGATAGAACATCACATAACGATCTCAGCGAGAAAGTAAAATCCATCAACGAGGAAATTACCAAAATAAATACCGCGATGGGTCAAAAAACTGATAGAACATCACATAACGATCTCAGCGAAAAACAAAGAAAATAAACGAAGATATCGCCCAAATCAACAAAGATATTGAATCGGCACGTGCATTAATATTTCAAAAAGCCGATAGAACATCACACAGCGACCTCAGCGAGAAAATAAAATCCATCAACGATGATATCGCCAAAATCAACAAAGATATTGAATCGGTTAGTGGGGCGAATCAAGGTGCCAACGGCGATATCACCGAGAAAATAAAATCCATCAACGAAGATATCGCCCAAATCAACAGAGAGATTGAATCGGTACGCGCATTAATATTTCAAAAAGCCGATAGAACATCACACAGCGATCTTACCGAGAAAACAAGAAAAATCGACGAGGAAATTATTAAAATATCCGAGGAAACCTCCGTGGTACGAGAATTAGCGAATAAAAAAGTCGATACATCAGTGTACGACGGAGAAATTCAAAATATCAACGCAAAACTTCTCGACGCAACTACAAAAATTAGTGATATTAACACAAAAATATCATCGTTGGATATTCCAAAATTAGAGCGTATTTCGATACCAGCGGATGTAGAAACAAAAAATCTTCCCTGTTATGTACCATTTGTGCTGAAGACACAAAATATTACCTGGACACCTGATAATGATTCTTTTAACTTTACCGTGCCAATTCAGGGTGTATATCGAGTATATATTATTTCGAAGTCAATAAAATTTAACGTGACGGCCGATAATCATGAAATTTATGAATACTATCCTGGATTTTTCCTTATTTCCATAGATGAAAATAACATCGTAAATTTCACGCTAGAACCACGAGACAGAACTACCATGGGACCAGTGTATTATTTTGTAATTTTCGAATATTTATCGGGTTGGGAAGAAACTGCCGAGACAGAAAATCCCGAACCGGTCGCAGTTGCCGAGGAAGAGGTGGAAACTGTAGTTGTCAAGATAGGAAATCCCAAACCATTGGATACGTAAATCCCGAACCATTTGAATATGAAAATCCCCAACCAAAACCAATTTTACCAAGAATTGACTAGATAAATAACTAATAAATGACCGCATCGGATTACCGTTACAATCAGGCGCGATCATGGCAGGATTCGATAAAAAAAACTCTAGACGAATACCAAACAAAAATAAAAAAATATCAACGTAGATTAGTTATCATTGACGTTGCTGTGTACACGGTATCCGCGATAGTCGCCGGTGCTGGAATAATTTTATCCGCGGTAACAACAATCGCGCCAATCGTTGCAACAATAATAATCTCGTCGACAACAACAATCGCTGGTGTTCTCAATATCGTAGCGAAAAAGATATCCTCGTGCACGAGTGAAAAATTATTATCGTACAGGAATAAACTAACTAAGGTCAACGACGCGTATTCGAGATTATCATCGCTGCTTTCGGAGAGTCTCAACGATGGCGTTATCTCCGATCCAGAATTTTCGGCAATGATCGGTATTTACTCCGAGATTGAACAAATGAATATTAATAATGTCCGAACTAGCCCAAATAGTGACAAACACGACACCGCCGACAACAACACTAATATCGTTAAGCTCAACTAATCCAGAATTTAGCATTAATTTTCCAACACCAATCAGCGTCAAAGAAATTGCGTTAACACAATTGCGTGTCTACAATAGTTGGCCTAATGTTAGATCGACATCATTTGGCAGATTATTATCAAATAATTCGCTTGTTTTTGCCAACAAAAACAAACCCGATGGAACACCTGATTGGATCGTCGTTGGCATACCAACAGGCAGTTACGAAATTGATCAAATAGATAAGGAATTTACCAGTAGAATATCAAATATAACCTGCGATGCTACTCCGGGAATAAAAATATCTGCGCACGAACCAACGTTGTCATCAATGATAGAAGTGAAATCGCCGTATATGGTAGATATTTACCAATCATCGATTAGGACCATATTAGGTTGGCCTGAAATCGCACCTCTAGCAAAACCAAAAAAATCAGATTTTATTATTCCAGGTTGGTACGAGGAAGCTCCTCCAGAACTACCGGAACCAAAAAAATCAGATTTTACCACTGACGAAGGATGGTATGGAGATATCAAACACAAACCTCTGATCGATAGCGCCATCAACCTCATGAATAACCACAAAATTAACCTGGTAATATTCGCTTTTACTTTTATTAACGAAAGAATTCTCTCGTGGTTGCCTCTTCCTAAAATTCCCCCCGGTGTGAAAATCTTCGAAGCTACCCACATTTACAGGATAATAGCCCCCATAGATGGTATCTTGGTAAGAAGAACCCTCGACGAATTTATTCAAGAACATACAATACAATTAAATTTATTGCGGGAATCCTTTCATGAATGCATCTTAAATAAATCAGGCTCATGTAGCGAAATTATCAAACGCGTGAAGATTTTAAATCAACTCGCGAATGATATTGAATATTATCATGGTATGTTCATTCGGGCGATAACCGATGATATATCAATTGCCGATTATGTTCTTCCTATTAGCAGCTTCACGTTGATCAGAAATTCAGGAGAAAAACAAAAATTCATGAGAGTATTTGGATTAACCAAGGAAACACTACCAAATTTCAAATTTCCTGATTATGACGTTGATAAAATGAGAAAATCCGTCACTGATACCATCGATGATTTATTTCCGAAGTTACATGCCGCGTGGACTAAAAAAATACAATCAGAATCGATTCTCAGACACGATAATGATCCCGCCGGGCAGGGGCGGCATATCTCGCCAGGTATCGTTAATATAACGGAAGTTATCGCGATTTATCTTCACGCGGATGTTGTCGAGGGCAGCTACAATGTTGATTCATCAGAGTCAAATCAGGCGCAACAGGGATTTATCTTGTATTCGTTTTCACCTAGCGCTTCTCCGGGTTATTTGATAATAAAGGAGCCGGTGAATCCGTTTTACCTGCGATGTCATAATCGATTATTGTCGAGGATAAATTTCAAACTGACGGACCAGAAAGGAAATTTGCTTGATATCCGCGGGGAAACTGTTAGTATCAATCTGCTGGTGAAATCGTAAATCCGTCCTCCAGGGAAAACAGGCCAAAAAAAATAAATAAAATCCAGGGAATTTTTTTAAAATTAATATATTTTTTTAATTTTTGTTGTTAGCGGAATTTCTTCAGGAGGATATTTCCTTGGCCTTGTTCTCATCGACAAGCTTTTTCAGTTGTCTGATGCGCGAGCTTGTAATTTTTCTTGATTCATATTCGTCGGATAAAATCAATCTAGCTTTCTCCACTAGCGTCGATAATTTAACAAAATCCTCGATGCGATCATCGCTGACTGTTGCAAGCGATTGATACATCGCGATTTGGATCTTTTTTATTAATTTGTATTCGGATGGTAGCGTGTATTTGTATTCGAGTTTTCCTTGAATGATTGTTTCGAATTCGGATCGGATTTTATTTGTGTCCAACTCCGAGGGAAGATTTATTTTTTTCTTCAGGTCATCGATGGCTTCGATAATATTGCTTATGGTTTGTTCATCCATGTTATATTAATTCTGTAATATTCAATTATTCTTCGTCCTCACTTTCCGAATCGAATATTATTGGTATATAAGAAAATTTGATCCAAGTGCCGAGATTGTAGGAAAATGTCGCATTGATTTTTCCTTCTGCCGCGAATTTCACCGAGCGTGAATTAATTTCATAATATTTCGCAGCTGCAGTCATCGATTCGAATATCATCTCCTCGCCCGTTTCCTGATTTATCGATTTGACGGCCTTGGCGTATTTAGGGTGTCGCCCAGTATTACCAAAGATGCAATTTACACTTTGAGATACAGCGCGTAGATTGGAAAGTTTATTGTTAAGTTTATTTCCATCGATATGATCAATGACCAAATTATTCTTGATGAGTCCGCGGAAACACTCGAATACAAACCGATGAAGGGCGTAATTTGTGGATCTTCTCTTTCCACCATTACTGAAGTTACATATCAAATAACCAGTATTACTAACATTACCAACATTTTTCTTCGTTCTGATATGTCTGACGGTACCATCGGATGATGCCTCGTAACCCTCGATAGTTGGATGAGATCTATACTCGTGTGTGATTTTCATTGCAGGAATCGTCGATTTCATTTCCATTATATAATAATTATCTGTCTAAATCATAATTTGCCTTGAATCGATTAATATAATCCTCTTCGCAGGTTATCACCGAGGAAGATTTCTTTTTGTAATATCTGAGCAATTCCCGATAATTCTTTCCTCCGCAGGATAAACACAATCGAGTCTTTCCTCGAGTGCCAACTTGACAAACTAAGCACCGCTGTGGTCCTTTACTGCCTCGTCGAATCGCATATATGTGAGCGCCACAATAATCGCCTCTGCAGGATTTGTCGCATGATTTTGTTGATCCGATTGGTATCCATTTGCACTGCATATTATAATTTAAATATTTGTCTAAAATATAATAATGGATGCATTTGATCTTGATGAGGCAGAATATATCATTCCTGAGGTTGATCGTGCCAAAAAAGAATTTTTCGATGATGGGGGGATTCATGTTTGGTCGACATGGAAAACTAACGCTGTTGATGCTACGATGAATCTGGAACGGGCCAAGAAGATAATCGAGCATATAAAAAACTCGCATTCCGAGGAGCGATTTATCTTTGGAATAAAATTTATTGCACAAATGCCTGACGACACTTGGATTATTCGCGATAAACGAGATCCCGTGCGTGGCGGAAAGAAAAATGTCGTTCTTGATAAAAATTCGAAGCCAGGATTATTATTGGGAATCGATAGTCCTTATTATGCCAGGGCGTATCCTTCTAGTGCAGTTGTTTATGGAATTTATCGGCTAAATAATAATCCTGACATGAAAAATCTACCTGCGATGAAAGAATCACCGATGATAAATTGCGTTGCCGAGCGTGTTATCGAGCACATGAAAAACGCTCGTCGTGGATCTGGTCTGACACAATTGAGGTTGGATAAAATTAATTCATGGGCGAAGACAGTTGTTGATGGCGCATCGATTGACGATGTTGCTGTGTTGAGCAAGAAACTTAAATTTCCTATCACGGTGAAAACGCTATCGGGAGAAATATTATATTCGTCGCCGTATAGATCTCGAGGAGTACCAATCGAAATTGTTGATCATAATTCACATGCGTGGTCGCAGTCGGTAATGATATTTCCGCGAGATCGGGTTGTTAAATTTTATCCTGTGGAAAATTCTGCGAAGGACAATTCCGATGCCATGTTCAGATATATCAAAATATTAGCCGCGTCTGATCCAATATCAGTTTGGTTATTTTCGAGCGAAGAAAAATACGATTAGTTTATCTTGCCGCGAGGGGATATTTATCGAGATGAAAAATTACATGAATCTATGAATCTATGAAAAATATCGCGGTGAAATATTCGTCAAATCCCGATCAATTACTGACAAATTGTTTTACTGTTCCATCTGTTGCTGCTCACGCTGCCAGAGAGAGAAATTCGTGGAAACCTACAAGGAACGAATACCTCGCTGATATTCAACTTAGTTGTATCGAGTACGGCCATGGCGGATTATGGAATACCAAGTATTATTTCGAAGACATGATATCCGTTGACATGAGCGCGTGCTATCCTGGAAGTTTCCTCGGATACGGCGATTGTGCGGATTATTTTGCTAAATTTGGCCATCCCACCAGCGAGATGACGAGAGTGGCAATTAACGGACCGTTACCTGATTTTGTCATGACCGGATTCGCTTGTGTCACTTCATTTGAGTTTGATGAAAATTTACATAAAATTTGTTATATTTGGTTCGGTCGGCATTTCTCTCAACGCAGATGGGTCCCTATAGTGTTATTGAGATATATGCTAGATTCGTCAATGTTAGTATCGTTGACAGTGAGCGAGGCAATTATATCGTATAGAAAACAAACTAAGGTGTGGCTACCGACGGACTGTGAAAACGCGAAAGATATTGGAAGAAAAATAATTGGCAAATTTACTCAAGGAGGATCCGTTGATCATAAACACCGACACGCTAGGTTATTTATCAACGACGCCGAAATGGACTTTATTATTGCCGATACGGTATCGCGAGGAATATTCTGCAACAGAGAGAATATTATCATTGACGGAGTAAAGTTAGGTACCGTAATTAGTTACCTTGACGGAGAATCAGCACAGTATACGCATTTGAGATCATCGATGCTCGCTTATGTGAGTATAAATTTACTGTCGATGATAAATAAATTTTCTGATATCGCGGTAAGGGTCGCAACAGACTCGTTTTATATCGATAAGAAATATCAGTATAGGCTAGAAAATTTAATCGCTGATGGTTCTTGGGGCACTTGGAGGATAAAAAACGAAGATATTCTAGATTATTGTGAGGACGCTGATGTCGAAGATTGCGATAAATTTCATCGGGATAAATTTGAGGAAATATCGACGGCTGCATCCGCATTTGACCCGATTTCGCGTAGTAAATTCGTTTACCTAAATGGTCCTGGTGGTAGCGGTAAAACAACGCGAGCGATAAATTTATTTGCGAAATCTGATATGATAGTGTTGACTCCAACTCACAGATTAGCGCGAGAAATAAGGCAACGCGGCGTTGATTCTGGTACGTATCACAGTTATTTCAAATACAGCGGTGGATTGTGGGATTCGGCTCGTATGGGAAATAAATATATCAGCAGAATTATAATATTTGATGAAATTTGCACAGTAAATTTAGTTGTATTAAAATCGTTCCTAACCTGGCTGGAGGAGAAAAATACAGCCGTGATAATGTGCGGAGATCATGGCCAACCTGATCCTATTGATGGAGAATCTCCTCATGAGTGGCTCAGGAACTTCGTTGACTATTATGAGGAAATCGACGCTGATTATAGATCCGATGATATTTTACTGACTGAATTTAAGAAATTAATTCGATTACAACCGAATAAAATTCAATGCGATGTGATGAGAAAAATAATCGACGAGACTCCGATGGATATTTTTCTAAATTTGTGGCGTCCAGATCATCTGATTGTTGCTAGCAGAAAAATTGTTCGCGATGCTATTCAGGAAATGTTATTCAAGCTTCATTGTGAGAAATTTCCAACATTGCAGGTGCCGTTGTGTTACAGGCCCGCTGATACCAGGAAACAAAATATCAGTGTTACTTTACCATGCGGAGAAGAAAAAATTTTGGTCTTGAACGATATTATTCTTGTTGATATTAATCTTGTCAATGACGCAATAAACGCAGAAAGATCGCCATGGAAATTAGGCTACGCAACAACGATACACTCATCGCAGGGATTGACCGTAGATGGTCAAGTTTGGATCGTCGATGATAGAATTTCCTGGTCAAATTTAGTTTATTTAGCCGTGTCGAGGGTAAGAAAATTATCTCAGTTAGGTAGAATTCGGTTTCACATTAATGACGCTGGCGGTAGTTGAGTATCTTTCGGTATTATTTGTAATTCTTCTTTGGTAAATCCGCGTTGTGGCGCTAGCGAATCTAAGAAATAAATTGCTGGTCTTCCCGATGATCTTGTTACGGCTGATATTTTGTGTGTTGTTACGCTCCAATTTGGATCAGTTGCTCTTTTTCTTCCTCCTTCGGCCTCGCCTTCTTTATATAAGTACCTGACCGTGACGCTACCTAGCACAGGCGGAATTGTGGAATCTCGCTTTAGGGGTATATTTGTTTTTGTAATTGCAATTGCGGGTTTCATTGCTATTGTTCTCGTTGTCTCGTTATTTAGTGCGTTAATCACATGAGGCAACCTCGATACCCAATCATGAGATCGATTATCTTGAATAAATTCACGCGCGTACTGATATCCGAATAATCTTTCCGCGAGAGTTTTATTGAATCTCTCAACGATAGCTTGATTGTGATGAACACCTACAATACCGCGACGGATTTTAACATTATTCTTTTTCATCAATGTAGTAACCACGCCAAGAAATTCTCGACCTGGATCAACCTGGAGAAGCTTCGGCCATGTTAATGGAGATCGTGAATAAATTTCGCTAAACGCCTTAGCAATCTCTGTTGCTGTTTTATTCGATAACGGTTCCGCTTCCTTGTATCTGCTAGCAATATCAACAACCGTCAGGACATATTTGTATGTGACTCCGTCGACGGTATCATGAGGAAGAAACATAAGATCAGCCTGATGAACTTCATTAGGGATACTGACAGAGAAACTCGCATATGGTATTTTCTTAGGTGGAGGAAGATAAATTTGCCAGACTGCCTGTTTCGATAGCCACGATTCAGCAACGGATTGTTTTACTTTTGCTGCCTTGGCGAGTTTGGCTATTGCTGATTTTCCTCGCCAAAAACCTCGCGGAGAATAATATATTTGCTCCATTATTATTTACCAGCGCCGAGTACTAATTTACCTTTCATCGCGCCTTTTATCAACCAAGTTGCCAATTTTTCTTTGAAACTTTTGTCAGGAATCGCGTCTATTGCATGAATTAGCCTAATATCAGCGAGATGCCTTTGTTGTAAATCTCCGCTGCGATACGCAAGATCGTGATAGTAACACGCGTTATCGATGGCGTTTACTGGATCTTCGCCGGGATTTGGTTGATTATTATCGTTGAGTCTTATATCGAGCCTTGTGCCGGGTCCGCAGTAATTGTATCCTGGTAGATGCTTCTCTCCGGGATATTTTGCCCAGGGCAGCCCAGGTAGATTTTTCATGGAGGCGGTAATGTCTCCTCCGGTTCTTCTATTTTTTTTTATACAAATTTGAACTTGCGCGTCTTACAAACTTCGCATTCTCCTGCAATTGCGTTCCTGTTATTGCGTGTGACAATTTCGATTGGATTTATCGTAGCTGTGCGCGTGCGACACTTAACACAATATAGATCCATGTATTCTAGTAACATGAATGTAATTGATTTTTCCGCCACGAAGAAACGCGAGCAGGTGAAACACAACGCGGTGTTACCAAATTCGATAAGGATGATAATTATTGGCCCGTCCGGTTCTGGAAAGACGCAGTTGTTACTAAATTTGATAATGCGATGGTTAAAATGGGATAAGTTGTATTTGGTTGCACCGTCCGTTGATGATCAGCGATGTTATCAAGTACTAAAGGAATTCAGTGACAATACCGACGAAGGCACGATAGAATTTATCACAGACATCAATGAAACTCCATCCGTGGAAAATTTAGATGGCGATGTTAATAATCTTGTTGTTTTCGATGATGTTATGCTGGATAAGCAAACTAATCCGGCTAGGATATTCTCGCGTGGCCGACACAAGAACACCGATGTGATTTACGTGACGCAGCGATATACGCAAATTCCAAAAGTAATTAGGGACAATTGTAATATCTTATCGGTGTTCAATGGCGTCGATACTCACACGCTGAGAAATATTCATCAGACTTGGTGTAACGGCGATATGGACATAAACAAATTTAAAATTTTCTTCAGCCGCGCCCAGGCAACACCGCATGGTTTCATCACGATTAATCTTCATGATCCGCGTAGTAGATATCGAATCGGTCTTGATCAAATTTATTCATGAGACTCGCAGCCAAACTTCGCAAACTTCATCGACACCAGAATAAATTTCCCCCCCCCCCTAAATCGTTTGTCTAGAATCATTGAATTTGCACACAAAAAATTGCAGTCGGGAGTGAATTTACGCAAATTAATTCT
The DNA here is from genome assembly GCA_028554795.2 of Sinohyriopsis cumingii. Classification (NCBI taxonomy): domain Eukaryota; kingdom Metazoa; phylum Mollusca; class Bivalvia; order Unionida; family Unionidae; genus Sinohyriopsis; species Sinohyriopsis cumingii. The sequence continues at coordinate 3,024 of CM068841.1, read as the reverse complement.
CGTAGGAAGGCTTATTTTTGAAATCCGAGGCTTCTACGGAGAAAGTTCTCGTAGGAAGGTTTATTTGGTCTGGAACCACTGGTCTGTAGAACTTCCCTGCTGCTGTGGCCCTGAAAAGTGCATTTGGTTTCTTCTTCTTCTATTATTTATCGCTCGCGTTGTTTTACCGCTACCACCAGGACCATTTAGGTAAACGAATTTACTACGCGAAATCGGGTCAAATGCGGATGCAGCCGTCGATATTTCCTCAAATTTATCCCGATGAAATTTATCGCAATCTTCGACATCAGCGTCCTCACAATAATCTAGAATATCTTCGTTTTTTATCCTCCAAGTGCCCCAAGAACCATCAGCGATTAAATTTTCTAGCCTATACTGATATTTCTTATCGATATAAAACGAGTCTGTTGCGACCCTTACCGCGATATCAGAAATTTATTTATCATCGACAGTAAATTTATACTCACATAAGCGAGCATCGATGATCTCAAATGCGTATACTGTGCTGATTCTCCGTCAAGGTAACTAATTACGGTACCTAACTTTACTCCGTCAATGATAATATTCTCTCTGTTGCAGAATATTCCTCGCGATACCGTATCGGCAATAATAAAGTCCATTTCGGCGTCGTTGATAAATAACCTAGCGTGTCGGTGTTTATGATCAACGGATCCTCCTTGAGTAAATTTGCCAATTATTTTCTTCCAATATCTTTCGCGTTTTCACAGTCCGTCGGTAGCCACACCTTAGTTTGTTTTCTATACGATATAATTGCCTCGCTCACTGTCAACGATACTAACATTGACGAATCTAGCATATATCTCAATAACACTATAGGGACCCATCTGCGTTGAGAGAAATGCCGACCGAACCAAATATAACAAATTTTATGTAAATTTTCATCAAACTCAAATGAAGTGACACAAGCGAATCCGGTCATGACAAAATCAGGTAACGGTCCGTTAATTGCCACTCTCGTCATCTCGCTGGTGGGATGGCCAAATTTAGCAAAATAATCCGCACAATCGCCGTATCCGAGGAAACTTCCAGGATAGCACGCGCTCATGTCAACGGATATCATGTCTTCGAAATAATACTTGGTATTCCATAATCCGCCATGGCCGTACTCGATACAACTAAGTTGAATATCAGCGAGGTATTCGTTCCTTGTAGGTTTCCACGAATTTCTCTCTCTGGCAGCGTGAGCAGCAACAGATGGAACAGTAAAACAATTTGTCAGTAATTGATCGGGATTTGACGAATATTTCACCGCGATATTTTTCATAGATTCATAGATTCATGTAATTTTTCATCTCGATAAATATCCCCTCGCGGCAAGATAAACTAATCGTATTTTTCTTCGCTCGAAAATAACCAAACTGATATTGGATCAGACGCGGCTAATATTTTGATATATCTGAACATGGCATCGGAATTGTCCTTCGCAGAATTTTCCACAGGATAAAATTTAACAACCCGATCTCGCGGAAATATCATTACCGACTGCGACCACGCATGTGAATTATGATCAACAATTTCGATTGGTACTCCTCGAGATCTATACGGCGACGAATATAATATTTCTCCCGATAGCGTTTTCACCGTGATAGGAAATTTAAGTTTCTTGCTCAACACAGCAACATCGTCCAATCGATGCGCCATCAACAACTGTCTTCGCCCATGAATTAATTTTATCCAACACAATTGTGTCAGACCAGATCCACGACGAGCGTTTTTCATGTGCTCGATAACACGCTCGGCAACGCAATTTATCATCGGTGATTCTTTCATCGCAGGTAGATTTTTCATGTCAGGATTATTATTTAGCCGATAAATTCCATAAACAACTGCACTAGAAGGATACGCCCTGGCATAATAAGGACTATCGATTCCCAATAATAATCCTGGCTTCGAATTTTTATCAAGAACGACATTTTTCTTTCCGCCACGCACGGGATCTCGTTTATCGCGAATAATCCAAGTGTCGTCAGGCATTTGTGCAATAAATTTTATTCCAAAGATAAATCGCTCCTCGGAATGCGAGTTTTTTATATGCTCGATTATCTTCTTGGCCCGTTCCAGATTCATCGTAGCATCAACAGCGTTAGTTTTCCATGTCGACCAAACATGAATCCCCCCATCATCGAAAAATTCTTTTTTGGCACGATCAACCTCAGGAATGATATATTCTGCCTCATCAAGATCAAATGCATCCATTATTATATTTTAGACAAATATTTAAATTATAATATGCAGTGCAAATGGATACCAATCGGATCAACAAAATCATGCGACAAATCCTGCAGAGGCGATTATTGTGGCGCTCACATATATGCGATTCGACGAGGCAGTAAAGGACCACAGCGGTGCTTAGTTTGTCAAGTTGGCACTCGAGGAAAGACTCGATTGTGTTTATCCTGCGGAGGAAAGAATTATCGGGAATTGCTCAGATATTACAAAAAGAAATCTTCCTCGGTGATAACCTGCGAAGAGGATTATATTAATCGATTCAAGGCAAATTATGATTTAGACAGATAATTATTATATAATGGAAATGAAATCGACGATTCCTGCAATGAAAATCACACACGAGTATAGATCTCATCCAACTATCGAGGGTTACGAGGCATCATCCGATGGTACCGTCAGACATATCAGAACGAAGAAAAATGTTGGTAATGTTAGTAATACTGGTTATTTGATATGTAACTTCAGTAATGGTGGAAAGAGAAGATCCACAAATTACGCCCTTCATCGGTTTGTATTCGAGTGTTTCCGCGGACTCATCAAGAATAATTTGGTTATTGATCATATCGATGGAAATAAACTTAACAATAAACTTTCCAATCTACGCGCTGTATCTCAAAGTGTAAATTGCATCTTTGGTAATACTGGGCGACACCCTAAATACGCCAAGGCCGTCAAATCGATAAATCAGGAAACGGGCGAGGAGATGATATTCGAATCGATGACTGCAGCTGCGAAATATTATGAAATTAATTCACGCTCGGTGAAATTCGCGGA